>JAJPUD010019467.1:0-25000 GCA_023553655.1 Myrmecobius fasciatus | reverse complement strand
CAGAAAGAGATGCTATAGGTCAGTTTGATTCCAGAAGCTAAGGGTGAAGGGTGCCGGGTCCATGATGCAATTCTGCTAAGAAACAGCTTTGCACAAACGGAGGGACACTCATGTCCTTTTTCCAAGTTTCCCTGCTGGCACCCTGCCAGCCTCCCATGGCCAGCTGGGGCTAGGACCTGCAGGTGTCCAAAGCAGGGAGGGGGGGGCTGAGCAAGGGGCTTCCAGGGTGATGGTGGGGGTGGCCCCTAGCGCTCTGGGCCTATTTCCTCATGTAGACTATGGGGGGCCCCCAGAGACTGAGCGGGGGAGTGGGCAGAGCTCACGTTTGGGAGGAAAGAGACAAAGGAGGGAAGTTTTAAGAACATTCTTCCTTGTCTTCACCCAAATGCCCAAGTTAGAAGGACCCTTAGCCCCATCACTTTACAAAAGGGGAGCTGAAGTCAGGAAAGAGAAAGGGGGTCACACTTATTAAGTTTGGAGTGGGTCACCTGCTCTTGGGGGTCCCGGGGGCATTTCAGCCTGCTCAGGCTAGGGAACTGCCCCCCTTGGCTGCTTTGCTGAGACAGCAGGCAGAAATTCTAGGTGGGTGCCCCTAGCTGGGTGCCCGGGGGCCGGCTCCTGCCTTCCGTTACAGAGGAGAAACAGAATCACAGTGGGACATTGGGCAAACAGAGCCACCACCATAACCTGTGAACTGCCTTCTCATAAGTCTCCTGGAGGGCAGGGACCATCTCCTTTCCTTCTTTGTAAGCGGGACCCGGCACGGTGCCTGGCTGGAGAAGACTCTTAGGAAATATTTGTTCATTAACTTACTGATCGCCTCAAGTCTGGCAAATCCAACTCTGTCCACACTTCCCAGGACCACCTCCTCCGAACAGTCTGCCAGAATCTTCCTCACTGACTAAGTTGGGGGGTCCAGAGGGAAGGGGAAAGAGACAGGGGAGAAAATCAGCATTTATTAAGCACCCACTATGTGCCAGGCAGCATATTGAGTGCTTCTCACAAAATCTTCTTTATCCCCACAACAACGCTGGGAAGGAAGTGCTGTCACCCTCCCCATTGTACAGATGGGGAAACTGAGGCACAGAGAAGTGAAGTGACCGCTAGGGAGTGTTTGAGGCTGGATTTGAATTCAGGCTCAGCACTCTCTCCACCCCTCCCCCTCTTCTGCAGCTCTCCCCTTGGCTCCATCTCCCCCCCGTATCACCCTTGCCTGGGCTTGGGCCAAAGCATCCACTGGGTGGTGAGCTCCCGCAGGACAGGGACAGAGAGTACTCTGCAGCTTGGCTCTCATAAGGAAGGGGAGTGGGGAGGGATATGAGGCATTTAATTGACTCCATTTTAATTGAATTATGACCTTTTAAAAATAAAACATTGAAATGTCACTGAAAAGAGTCCCGGAGCCAAGGTTTTATCATTGTAATGACTAATCTGGGTCAGAGAAGAGACTTTACCTCCTTCCTGTCTGAGACAGGTGGGGGGCTATGGCTGTGCAATGGGGCATACGCCATCCTATGAGACGGCTGGGGAGATTGCCGGGGCTTGACTTTTTGTTATAAGAGAAATTCTACTGAGCACATCGGTGCAGTGGTGGGGAAGGGGACTTCCTCCAAAACGGGGATATAGGAACCAATATAGAAAAAGAATATTAGAACATCCTAATGTGGGAGCCCTCTCAGAGTGGTCTCAGCCTCCGTGAAGGGCTTCCACCAGGCTGGAGACCCCCTTGCAGGGATGTTGAACGCCATGCTCACTGGCTTCCCTTCTGGCTCCAAGATTCCGATTCTGCGGCTGGGCTGGAGAGGTGGTGAGCTCCCTGTCCCTGGAAGGGTTCGAGCAATGGTCGTAGAGAGTAGTCTAGGGCCGCTCAGGGTCTAGGCTTCCGTACAGAAAAGGGAGGGTGTTTCTCCCCAAAGGCCCCTGAGCCCAACCTGTAGCCCAGTGACCCAGACATTCCCTGCTCCCTCTAGGGCCTGTTGTAACCCCTCAGGAAAGTCTGGCAATGTGGGCCGATGAGGAAAGATGGATGGAGCCCGGCCAGAGGCTGGAGGTCAGAGGTCAGTCCAGCTGCCCCTCACCCCATTGGCTCCCCACCAGCCAGAAGAGGGCAACCCTCTCAGAGATGTTGTGCCGGATTTCCCAAAGAACATCTGGATTTAGAGCCAGAATCCAACCCTCTCATTTTACAGGGATTTGGCCCAAGTCTTGTGGGGCTAAAGGCAGCGTTTTCCCCTGGAAGTTCTTCATTTTCTTCCTTTTCTGCAGATCTGGACAGCCCTCAGTGGGCCATAGGATCATGTGAAAACCCAAAGCCACGGGGGACTCATTACCTTCGAGGCGGCCCACCGGAGGGAGGACGTTGTTTGTATCGAATCCCCCCAATGGTTAAGGTTTTTCTGTCCGTCCCCATCTCTCCGTCCACTCTACAGAGCATTTAGAGATCATTTGGTCGGACCCCTCAGTTTACAGATGGGGAAACTGAGGCCAGAGAGGGGAAGGGGCCATCCGGAAGTCATCACAGCAGCTGGGGCGTCTGCAGCGGGCTCCCCTCCATCAACATTTATCACACACCTGCTGTGTGCGGGGTCCTGCAGCCAGCCACCCGGGAAAGCCAGGGATGAGTGAGACAAAAGGCTCCCGATGACAGGGACGATAAGGGTGACATTTACACAGGGGTTTAACATTTGCCCAGTGCTTAGCACAGGGCATTCTTCTGCACAGCTGGCTCCGAGATTTATTGCCTTCCAGGAAAACTTCCAGCTCGCTCCACCTGGCATTCAAGGCTGTCCACGCGAGGTGCCCAGAGATGGCTCCGGCCGCCGCTCTTTAATCCTTCCCTACTTCTTGTGCTGTGGCCCGTGGGGTCCGTTCCTGTCCGATGGGGGCACACTCAGCCCCCCAACCTGGATCCCTCCTCTGTGATCTAGCTCCCATGCTGTCCTCTCCGGGAAGCCTTCCCTGATTGATGTCCTACTCATGGACTCCCCCTCTGACTTTCATTCACTCACCTCATGGTCTGAATTAGTCTGGGGGGGGGGTTAGGCAAGATTTCAGACTTACTCCTTGTCTCTCCTCCAGCATCAAGCTCAGGCTCTATGCTTAATAAAGGTGGCTTCCTAGGTCCTGAGCTCCCGCAACTTCCGGGCTCAAGGGGGAAATCAGTCTCGGAGGAATAGGCAATTGACTGCAGGGGATAGGCTCTCCTCCATGCCCCCTCCTCCCAAACTGGCAGCAGCAGCATCCCCCCTTCTCCTTTCCTGATCTTCTCTTTCTCCTCCTCTTCCTTTTCTTCCTCTTCCTCTTCTTTTCCTTCTCCTCCTCCTCTCTTTCTCCTCCTCTTCCTCCTCTCTTCCTTTTCCTCATCTTCATCTCTTCTTCCCTTTCCTCCTCTTCATTAATTCCTCCTCCTCTCTGGCTCTTCTTCTTCCTCCTCTTCCTCTCTTCCTTCTCATCCACATCTCCTCCTCTTCTTCCCTTCCCTCCTCTTCATTAATTCCTCCTCCTCCTCTCTGCCTCTTCTTCCTCCTTTTCTTCTTTTCCTTCTCAACCTCATCTCCTCTTCTTTCCTTTCCTCCTTTTCATTAATTCCTCTTCCTCCTCTCTTCCTCCTCCTCCTCTCTTCCTTCTCATCCCCATTTCCTCTTCTTCTTCCCTTTCCTCTTCCTTTTCATTAATTCCTCCTCCTTCTCTTCCTCTTCACCTTTCTCCTCCTCCTCTCTTCCTCCTTGTCCTCCTCTAGGACCCCCTGCCCCATAGCAGTCAGCTCCTGAGTGCAGACCCTGGACACCTTGTTCGCCATTGGTTCCTGCACTCCGCCTGCCCACATGCAGGGATCTCCCGCTTCTCAGGGCACCTTCTCCCGCTGTGTATTCTCCCCAGCTCCCATCTCCTGCCCCTCTTCAGACAAACTTCTTGAAGGATCCATCCGTCTACACCTGCTGCCTCCCCTTCCTCCCTGACCATTCTCTTTTGGAAGGCCATGACCCCCAATGGCTGCCTTGTCCCCAAGGCCATTGGCCTTTTCTTTTATGGACAGCTGCAGTTGGTCACAGCCAGAGAGGCTATTTGGTAGAATGGGCAGATTCCCTGCTGGGCTCCAACTTTCCCTCCGACACTTCCTACCTGTGTGACCCCCCATCTCCCTGAGCCTCAGTTTCTCTCTTTGTAAAATAGAACAAGCATGCTTGTGCATTTGCCTGCCATTGGCTAATTTCTAAGATAAAACGAGCACAGTCTTAGAACTGGAAAACTCCTTAGAGGTCACTGCCCCCCCATTGTGAAGATGAAGAAGCAGGTCCCGAGGGGCAGTGGGGGTCAAACCCGGGCTCTCTGTCTAAGACTCCTTCCAATTGTTCATTCAACCACAAGTATCTATGAATGGACCATTGAGTGCCAAGGGCTCTGCCCCAATTCCTCAGGTGGCCATAACCTGGGCAAGGACATTAGGAAAACCATGAGTCACTAAGTAAAGTCCCCAATGGCCCGGCTCGCTGCTCTCTCAGGGCAGTCGGGTTCCACCCCATCTCCAGATTGAATCAGGAAGGTGCCCCTCTTCTCTGCTTCCCTCCCCCTCTCTCCCTCCAAGCTCCAGAACCTCCAGGACATCTGCCCAGATGCCCTGGGGCACTTCAGAAACTCCCCCTAACCTTTCTCCCCAGACCTGCTCCTCCTTCTGGCCTGGCACTGGACTTTGGGACACTGCCACCCACCCTAGCTGGTACTTGGTTCTCTGTGATCAGTTCCCGAGCCCCCCAAAGGGCTCCATATTAAAGGCCCCTTGAGGAAAGATGGGAATCTGAGAGGGGGGAGGATAAGGAGGGCTAAATAAAGCCTGGAGACAAAATGACTCTGTTTCCCTTCCTGATTCTGGTAGTTTGGGGCTTGTGATGTGCAGGGAGACGGTCCATTTGCCTTCAAATGGGTCCTATATATTGGCCAGGTGGTGAGGAAGAAGGAGCAGCCCCTGGCCCACCTCTGAGAGACTCCCAGTTTGGGGAGCAGACAGGAGGAGCCCTCCCCCTCCCCAACTAAGCACCTTTGGTGTGGGTGGAGGGTTCCCGGATGAAGCCTGCTCAGAGAGAACTGAGCTGAAGGCTGGCTGGGGACCTACAATGAGCCATCTTGTCGATGTTGAGCTCACGGAGCTTACATACGACTATCACTGCCTCCTCCAGGGTCAGGGGAGCCACTGGGCAGTGGGCAGACTGCCAGGCAGAGAGCCAAGCCCACGGGAGGGGGGGGAGAGAATGTGACCATTGCCACCCCCTCCACAGCCTCGAGCCCCTCTGAACCAGGAGTCAATGGCCTGATTTTCCAGCTCCCCTTCATGCGTCCAGGAGAGAGGGAGATGATGTCCTCAGAGGGTTCCTAGACACCCAAGAAGAAAGAACAGGAAGGGGCAAGCTCAGGGGGGAGTGTCCTAGCAGAGCCTTGAAGGATGATCCAAGCCATGACGGGAAGGAAGGGAGATACAGCAGGAAAATAGATGGAGGCTGGAACATGGGGCTCCATCATGAGGTCTGAAATATATTCTTCTGTAATTGGATTGAATCTGAGTGGGATGGAATTGTAGAGACTTTCTGGTCCTCCATTCTCCTTACACAGATGGGGAAACTGAGGCTTCGGAAGAAGGATGCCTCCGGGCTGGGATTCCAAATCCAGAGTTCTTTGGATGGCTCTGGGCTGTAAAGGACAATTATTAAGTGCCTATTGTATGTAGGCTCTAAGATGGGGGGGGTCCCCGAAGGCCAGTCCAGTAGGTGGGGAGGCTAGAGCTTCCCTCCCTAGGGGCCTCCCAAATTGGCCCCCTCCCACCTGCCCCTCAGTTTATTTCAAGTACTTCCTGGTAGGATCTGAAAAGCTTAACGGGAAGGGAAGGTTGGGCCAGGATGCCCAGTATTCTCTTCTCAAGAATAGGGAAGTGGGCCCTGTGGTGTAGGAAAACAAAGCGGGGGATTCCCCATCTGGCTTCTGCAGAAGGACCAGCCCCAGCCTGGGCGGGATGGGCCAGAACAGGATCCGGGCCTCCTGAGGGGCGGGCCTTGTTGTCTGAGGGCTGGAGGCTGAAGCGGGCCTGGGAAGAGGGGCTCTGTCTCCCTAGGCACTCCCAGACCCCCAAGACTTACCCTGCTCTGCTCCCTAACCCAGGGCCTGAAAGAGCCAGCCTTTGCTTGTGTAGACAGCAAGCTCTGCTTTTGGGGGGATGTCCATTCCCCTTCTGGGCCATCCTAGAGCCTCCTTCATCACTTCCCTGTGGCTGAAGCCCCAGCTGACCAGGGCAGACCCTGCCTTCAGAAAGCTCCCAGTCTGGGCAGTGTCCACCTCTCCCAAAGAGCTGAGTATAATAAAAACTAGATTTGAAATCAGGGCCTGGGTTCAAACTCTTCCCTGTGTCAAAATAAGCAGGTCACTTCCCTTGTGCGGGGATCAACTTCCTTCTCTGTAAAATAATAGGATTAGACTTTGAAGGCAGTGGGAAGGGCTCAGGAATCAGAAAAAGTGGGTGTGGGTCCCAGCTCTGCCTCCTGGAGCCTCTGGGACCCTGGTGAGGAGCCTTAGCTGCCTCATCTGTCAAATGAGGTGACCTAGATCCAAATCCTAAGATCCTGTGGTCACTGAGTGGACCTTGGGAGCAGATCACAACTCCTGTGAAATGGAGAGAATGAGACGCAAGAAAATCAGAAGGCAAATATTGAGCCACGACACTGTCCCCAAAAAGGAAATCAGCTCTAATTTAATAGACGGGAAATGATTGATTGATTCTTGATGTGGGAACCGGGTCAAAATCCACCTCAAATCCAAAGAAAGGCTACAAATGAGAAGACCCTAAGAATAAATGGAAGCCATATAAACCTGACCTATTTAGTGGATACTTTGTACACTGAAGACTGGGAAATGGACAAAGGCAAAGACATTGACCTTTACTGTCACTGCTTCCTTCCAAAGGTTCCAGCGGTACAAGTAGGACTTTTTTTTATAGGAAGGAGTGCAAAAAAAGCCCAGAAGCTTCCCTAATCGGCAAACACTTGATCTCTGAAGAGGAAAGAGACTGGAGCCAAGTACAACTCTGGGCTAGACTACAAACTCATTTGCAAAGCACTGCAGAGGAGGATGGGTAAAGGTTAGGAGTAGAATTGCCTCATAAAACAGTGAAAAGCTATGAAAACAAAACAATTAGTTAAAGACAGATTGAGGTAATGTCAAAATGAGCCACTTCAATTTATGGATGGATCTGGCAAGAGGACCACAAAGACATGAAAAAATGGAGTATATTTGTCAGTGATTTCAAAGCTATCTACTTTCCTTATTGGGGAACCACCACATTTGGCTTCTGACACCTCAGGGCACTTCCTGAATAAGGAAATGAAAATAGAACCTTGAGAGCAGCTGGATTGGACCAATGATAAACTGAGGGATCTGTAAGAGAGGCAACATCATATTGAAGGCACTGAGAAAATTTTTTTAACAAAATATTTCAAGGAGGAGGAGGTAGGAAAAGAATGGAGGAAGTTCATGTATCATTTTAATACCAAAAAAGGACAACCAGTAACTACAAACCATATATTGACTTTTTCACCCTTATACAATTTTATGAGAATTATTACCAGCATCACCAAGGGAAGTCATTATTGAGGATATCTTTGGGAAAATGTGAGAAGGAAACAAGCAGATTTTCTTTCTGTTATTTTATTGATGCCTTTGGCTTTTATACTGATGTTTCCCCATTCTCCTGTAAGACCTTCCTTTGGGGTCAAGAAAAAAAAAGTGAAATAAACCAAAATAGTGACAGTATATGAAACAATTATTTTCAAATGAGGCATTGCATGGAAAGTCTACATTGTTATGTGCATAACATACATAAAGTGTTATATAAATATGGACTGTTATGACTATTCCTATCACTACTACTACTATTACCACTACTATACTATACAACTATAACACTACCAATACTATACAATAGTACCACTACTATTATTATTATTATTGCTACTACTACTACTACTACTACTACTATTATCACCACTACTACCACTATCACCACCACCATCACTACCACTACTACTACTACTACTACTACTATTCCTCCTCCTCCTCTTCCTCTTATTCCTCCTCTTCCTATTACTACTACTACTACTACTATTCCTCTCCTCCTCCTCCTCCTACTATTACTACTACTACTACTACTACTACTACTACTACTACTACTACTACTACTACTATTCCTCTCCTCCTCCTACTACTACTATTACTACTACTACAACTACTACTACTACTACTACTACTACTACTACTACTACTACTACTACTATTCCTCTCCTCCTCCTATTACTACTATTACTACTACTACAACTATTACTACTACTACTACTACTACTACTACTACTACTACTATTACTACACTACTACTACTACTACTACTACTATTACTACTATTACTATTACTACTACTATTACTATTACTACAACTATTACTATTACTACTACTACTACTACTACTACTACTATTCCTCTCCTCCTCCTACTACTACTATTACTACTACTACTACTATTACTACTACTACAACTATTACTACTACTACTATTACTACTACTACTACTACTACACTACTACTACTACTACTACTATTACTACTATTACTATTACTACAACTATTACTATTACTACTACTACTACTACTACTACTACTACTACTACTCCTCTCCTCCTTCTACTACTACTATTACTACTACTACAACTATTACTACTACTACTACTACTACTACTACTACTACTATTACTACACTACTACTACTACTACTATTACTACTATTACTATTACTACTACTATTACTATTACTACAACTATTACTATTACTACTACTACTACTACTACTACTACTACTACTACTACTACTACTACTACTACTACTCAGCCCCAATCATTCTCCCATTTTCCATTCTGCACGCTGGAGTCAATAGCCACGATTGCCTTTTTTTCTGATGTCAGGGGCCTTTTGTGTCATTTACATTATTTTATTGCATCATTGTACATTTTGTCCTCTCATTTCCTCTTTCCACGTCAGTCAGCTCATACGAGTTTTCCCACGTTGCTCCAATTCCCTACATTTACCTTTTCTCATGTCATGATAATATTCCATCACACTCCTGTGGTCCCATTTGTCCCATCATCCCACATTGATGGCTTCCCTTTTTACTGACAGGGCTTTGCTATAACATCTGCTACCCCAGATGACTTTCAAGACAAGCGAATTCCAAATTGTTTTCGAGAATGGTTGGATCAGATCATTATCAAGAAGCAATTCATATATAGATTCTGTCTTTCCACAAATGGATGTCGCTACCCCAACATTGAAATTGTTTCTGTATTTTGTCATCTCTGCAGCTTCCTGAGAAGGTCAAGTGAAACCTCAGAACTGTTTTAATTCTCATCTATTATCATTAGTTTGGGAGCTTTCTTTCATATGTTTTGAAGGGTTTTTTTTTTCCTAAACTATTTGCTCGTGACCTTTGATTATTAATTTCTTGGAAACGACTCAGTCATATATAGATAGTTAGGTTGAATCCCCTCATCCTTTAGATATCAGAGATATTTTATGCCATTATTATTTCCTTGACTATTTTTTTTCTTCTAATTGCCTTGATTTTTATTCATATGAAGCTTTTTAATTCTATATGATGAAGTGTATATTTTTGTCCCGATTTAGATCACATCAGTTTGGGACTTAACAGTGGTGGGTATTGTAATGGTACTACTCCTACTCCTACTCCTACTCCTATTCCTATTCCTCCTCCTCCTATTACTACTACTACTACTATTACTACTACTACTACTACTACTACTACTACTATTACTACTACTACTACCATTACTACTACAACTATTACTACTACTACTACTACTACTACTTTTACTACTACTACTACTACTACTACTACTACAACTATTACTACTACTACTACTACTCAGCCCCAATCATTCTCCCATTTCCCATTCTGCCCACTGGAGTCAATAGCCACCATTGCCTTTTGTTGTGATGTCAGGGGCCTTTTGTGTCATTTACACTATTTTATTACAGCTTATTGTGCTTCCTGGCAATAGTCATGTCCAATTCTTTGTGACCCCAGAGACCATAGCACGCCAATACCGTTCACGGGGTTTTCTTGGCAATGAAACCGGAATGGTTTACTATTTCCTTCTAGTCTTTACTATTGACCGAAGGACACGGAGAATACACTATACCAGCAGATTCAGAAGAAAGCATGATTTTAAAAGCTCTCTTCCAAGAAGGAGTCTCTCAGGCATCTGTTAAGATCATATCAAGATCCCCTGATAAACCCTGGCACAGAGATAACGTCATTAAGCAACACTGATTATTCGTGTCATCCAAAGCAGAAAGCGTGTCCCTGTAGGGGATGGCATTTGCCACCATCGGGGAGACTGCCTGGGGCGGGACCCTAAAGGTGATGAGGACCTGGATGCTCCTGTCTGTAGCTAAAGCACAGCTGATTGCATCAAGACCTGGGCCTTGACCTTAGGAGGTTACCCAAGACCCACCTAACATACGGGGGTATATCTTGAGCACTGACCTGATATCACTAAGATGTAACCCAGCTTTGAGCAGGGCCTCCAGTCATGGGGTGGATGCCCACCATTGTGGAACAACATGGCGGAGGGCATAGATCCAATGACCTGGACCCCAGGGGGATGGAACTGGGGGGGGCTGTCTGGCACACAGAAAGCACTTCATTCGTTCATTCGCTGGGGAGACCACAGATCCATGGGATTGTGATTTGAAGGGGGCTGGTGTCTCTCACCCTCCCCAGGACCTCAGTAAAGAAAGTACTTGGGTAGAGCGAAGGGCCCTCTTGATGTTCCTCTTCCTCCCAAACTGATCCAAGACCATGGATGTCTTTTGTGAACTTTGAGGACTGTGCTCTTCTAGGATTAATGAAAAACACTTGAATTGTCTGGGACGATTTATTTCAACCGGATATGGCCCTTTCCTTTGGAACAAACTCTGGGAAAACCCACAAAGGGGGTCTGGAGAACAAGGGCAGAGAGGAGGGGGTTGTGGAGAGAGAAACAGCAACCTGGGGCCCCTCTAAACACCAGATGAGACCACATACAATAGACATGGGGCACTTATTAAATGCCCACAATGAGCTGGGCACAGTGCCAGCTGATGTCAACACAAAGGCAAAAATGAGCCATCCTTCCTGCAGGGAGAATGCCTTCTGTTGGAGACTACATCTTGTGCCCAGCAAAGGAAATGAAAGACAGGGAAAGGGAATCCTGGTAATGGGGAGAAGGAAATCAGGGAAGGCTTCATGTAGGAGGAGGTGGTTCCTGAGCTGAGTTTTGGGGAGAATTGGGGATCTTAGAGGTGAAGCAGAGGTGAGAATACCCATAAGCCCCAAGCACTATGATCAATACCAAATCTGTCTGAATCAACAGTCGTTCCTCAGGGACCTGCTGGGGTCCGAGCCCTGGGGCCAGGGGTGGGCATCCAAAGCCAGAAGGGAAAGAGTCTGTCCTCCGGAAGCTTCCAGTCTATGGGGATAGGTACAACATGTACCAGGTCAGTTTGGGACATCTGGGGCATCTGGGGAGGGGGCAGAGGACACAAGGTCACAAGTGCTTGAGTCTGGGAGGAGTTTAGGGATTCTAAGGGGCTTGGGGAGGAGAGGATGGCCCATTAAAACCCAGATGCCATTTTGAAAACCCTCAGAAGAAGCAGTGATGAGAACCAGACTCTCCATCAGCCCCTGGGGACCCCAGCTGCCAGGAAGGACTTTGAGGGCACCTGGCCCCGGGCCTTCAGGTTGGGGAGAGCCTTCTGGTGGCAAGTGGACACTCTCCCAGACTTTTGCCACCTGAATATTTGTCCAACTTCCTCATCGACAGATGGGGAAACTGAGTTGTCCCCTTTCCTGCTGCCTCCGGAGGCCCAGCTCCTCTGGAGGTACAGTCCTGGGCTCACAGTGTAAGGAATACTGACTGAGGGGGAGAGGGGACAGTCTGATCCCCATCTCCTGGGGCTCCCATTCTGGGGGGGGGGGGGCTGCTCAATATCCATTTATTATTTACTTTGTGGCAGCTAGATGGACCAGCCCATAGAGGGCCAGGTGAGAGTCAGGAAGGCCAGAGGTAAAACCCAGCCTCAGACACTGGCTAGCTGAGAGACAAATCACTTCATCCTGTTTGCCTCAGTTCCCTGGTCTGTAAAATGACAGACTACTCCAAGAAAACCCCAAACGGAGTCAGGGAGGATCAGCCAAACAGCATGGGGCAGACTGGGGGATGTGACCCTGCGGTCAAGGTCCAGTTCAGCTGCTGGGGGGAATCTCTGTCCCCCTGTGCCTCAATGTCCTCATCTGTAAATTGGATTCTTACACCTCCAGGCCCATGAGACTAATCCCAGCCCCCTTGTTCCCCTCCGGGGCTCAGTGGGAATGACAGGGCTTACCTGGCTAGCTCCCCTCATTCCCAGCACGCTAGGAGTGGCTCATGGCTCCAGGGGGATCCCAGGTTACAGAAATCCCTCCTGAGCTAGGAATTGACAGTCCACCCTGGGGGGGGGGGAGCGGGGCTGACAGATACAGGACACAGAAACAGCTGGGTGTAGCCGGGGCAGAGCTGAAACTCAGATCCAGTTTTACCCGAAACTGCCCAGGATTGCGGGGCTGGGATCCCCAGGGCTGGGCCAGCCCAGCCCCAGCTCCCCAGTTTCCCTCCAAAGCAGGCCCAGCCCTCCTGCAGGCAGGCCCTCCTGCTTTACTGCTGGGCCCAGCCTCCCTACAGAAGCAGCAGCCCAGGTGAGTGGCCCCAGGGGTGAGTACCTGGATAGTTCTCCTGTCTGGGCTCCACCCTCTGTCTCCTTCCCTCCCTCCCTGCTGAGAGACCTTTTCCAGAGCCGTGAGAGGCAAATTAGGTGATGTGTGACCTCAGTCCTCCTGGGCTTCCCTTACTTTGCACACCTCCAGTGATGAAGAACTCACCACCTCCCCGAATGCTGCATCATCTATTTGTGATGACTTTGATGGTTAGAAAGTTGATGAGGTTGTATGAGGCAAAATCTGCCTCCCTGGACTTTTTATCAAATCCAATTCTGTTCAACTCAATATTGATCCTCAGCCAAATCACTCATCTGCTCAAAGATTGTCCATGGCTCCCTATGTCTCTAGGATGGAATATAAATGGGCATTCAAGGTTCTCTGCAATCTGATTCAAACCAACAGTGTGGTATAGGGCCCTGACTTTAGAATAAAGTGGACCTGCATTCAAAAATCTCCCTCTGATGCTTACTACTTGTGTACCTTTAGCCAAGCATCTCCTTGGGACTCAGTTTCCCCATCTGTCAGTGACGGAGTTAGACAAGTTGCCTGAGCTCAGGCTCTAGGATTTTCTATCTCCTTCCTTTTTCTAATCAAATTAACCAAAAGCATATTTATTTTGTTGGTGTTTTTTTTCCCCAAAACCAGCTTTGAATTTGTTTATTCAATAGTTTTCTTACTTTTCAGTTTTATTAATCTCTCCTTTGATTTTCAGAATTTCTAATTTACTATTTAATTGAGGTTTTTGTTTTTTTCCTAGCTTTTTTAGGTACAAACCCAGTTTGTTCATCTTTTCTTTCTCTATTTTATCCATGTAAGCATCTAGAGATGTAAAATTTTCCCTCAGAACCACTTTGCCTGCATGGGATCCTCTGCCTTGATTCCCCTTATTGCCTTCATCTGCCTTTCTAATGCCTTTCCCCCGATCCCTCCATCCCTCTTCCTGCAACCATCCTGGGCCCAGCTGTGGCCCTCTCCCCCAGGAAGCCTCCCATCCTTTCATTTCTTGCAGCATCTATTCTGCTCGAAGGATGAAGGGTGGCAGGGGTCCTACTATGCCTTGTGTTTACCTTCTCCCCATCCAGTGTTTGCTCATCTCTCTTGGAACCCAAGCTCTAGGACCCAGGCACAGAGTGGGTACTTATTGCAGCACTGAATACTGGGTACTGGGCAGAGCAGAGGTGGCAGCTGCCCCCTTCCCTGCCCTCTAGGGCATATAGGCCCTGTGCCGAGTTCAGGGCCCAGGATGGAGCCTTTAAACAGTAGATACAAAGAGCATGCACTGGCCCCTATAGCCAAGACGGGTAGCAGAGGCTATCCTATAGGATGAGAAGGAGGACTTGGATTCCCACAAGCATGGACTCCTAATCAGGAAGGACTCACCAATCCATCAAAGCAGGGACTTTCCCTGACTAATTTCCTGAGTCAGAACCAGCTTCAATGGAGGCTCCTTAGATTGCCCAGAGAGCTCAGTTGAAGGTCACTAGAAGGGAAGGTCCTTGGAGGTCAATCGGTCACTGGGGGAACCACGTGGGGCTGGGGAAGGTCCTTTATTTCCCACCCAGAGCCCTTCAGTGACGGAGAGCTCACAAAGGTGACCCACTCCACTGGAGAGCCCTTCTAGGCTAGAAATAAAGGCTGGCTTTGTGATTTCAGGGAAAGGGGGAATTCCCAGAGGAATCTCCGCCACCCACAGAGCATCATCTAGAACATGGAGAGATGAAGGGTCTTCTCTGGGGTAATCCCTGCCAAGCAAGATTTCTGCCTGGCTCAGAAATGAGCTCACTACCCATTATGCCATATTGCCTCTACTAAAAAAAAAAAAAAACAAAAAAAAAAAAAAACCTCTCCTCCTGGGCATATGGGGCATCTCTAATAGGACTTTTCCCCTTATATTCAAGATGAAATCTGCGTCCTTACTGATCCAGCCTTTCTGCAGAGCTCGAAGGGTTATAAAACTGTGCATGCCCTTTGATCCAGCAGTCTCACTCCTGAGTCAGTGTCCCAAAGAGATCATCAAGGAGGGAAAAGGCTCCACCTGTGCAAAGATTTTTGTAGCAGGCAAGGAGTTGGCAATGGAGTGGATGCCCATCAGTTGGGTTAATAATAATAATAATAATAAGTTATGGAATATTATTATTCTATTAGAAATGAGCAACAGAAAAGACCGGAGAGTTACATGAACTGATGCTAAGTGAAGTGAGCAGAACCAGGAGAACATTGTACATGGCAACAACAAGATTATATGATGATCAGCTGTGACGGATTTGGCTCTTCTCAAGAGTGAGGTGATTCAAGCCAGTTCCAATAGACTTGGGATGGAAAATGTCCCCGAATCCAAAGAAAGAACCATAGAGGCTGACCGTGGATCGGAGCACAGCATTTTCACCTTTTTTGTGCTCTGCTTTTTCTTTCTCGTGATTTTTCCCTTTTGGTCTGATTTTTCTTTCCCAACATGACTAATGTGGAAATGTATTTACGATGCACATATAATCCATGTCGGATTGTTTGCTGTCTATGGGAGGGGGAAGTATAGGGAAGAGGGAGAAAAAAAATTGAAACCCCAAATCTTACAAAAATGAATGTTGAAAATTATTTTTACAGGGCAGTTAGGTGGCGCAGTGGTTAGAGCACCAGCCCTGAAGTCAGGAGGACCTGAGTTCAAATCTGGTCTCAGATACTTCCTCAGCTGTGGGACCCTGGGCAAGTCACTTAACCCCAATTGCCTCAACAAAAAAGAAAATTATTTTTACATGTAATTGGAACAAAATAAAATATTAAGTGGGGAAAAAACAGAAATCTGCTTTCTTTCCCTATCCCAGATTTGTTCCTTGGGCTCAGTAGAACAGGGCTGATACTTCATCCATATGACACATGAAGATTGCTCTCATGCACCCTTTGGTTTGGAGGTGGAAAAGGTGGAAAAGATATCAAAGAGCATCTGGTTCAACTCTTTCACACTATAGATGGGGGAAACTGAGTCAGGAGACCATGACTTACCCACAGCTAACAGACAACACTGCTGGGATTTGAACCCAGAACTTTACTCCAGAACCAGGTCAAACATCCCCAATTCCTTCAACCCTCTGCCCTTGAGAGGTGTCCCTGAGCAAAGTCCCCACCCTCATCCCTTCACAACACCCAGTGTGGTCCAGGGCCCTCCCTTTGTTCCTGGCAGCCAAGGAATGGGCTGGAATCAGTGATTGATAAGGTCCCAGCTGGCTCTGCAGAGGTACTGAGTTCTGCTCTCAAAGCCGGGTCGGGAAAGTGACTCTGGGAAATCAAGACACCTTTGCGAAGCCATCCCTGCCCTGAAACTTTAAATATGAGCCCTGCATTGCTATTCCCAACATTCCTTCTGTCTGGCACAGACTCGGGCATCTGAGCTCAACTTCTGAGTCTATCAATCCTATCCTGATCAATCAATCAAGAGCACTTATTAAGCGCTTACTATGTGCAAAGCACTGTGCTAAGTCTTAGCAAGGGGACCACCCCTCAACTGAAAGAGGGCAGAGGCAATTAAGTTTTCCAAAATCACCTTCCCAGGTGGGAGAGGAGCACTTTGTCCAAAAAAGACCAGGGTGGGGGTGTTAGTGGGTGATAGGGACTGGGAGTTCCCTGAAGGCAGGGCTTGGGGCTGACCCTCCCTGGCAGCTGAATCCCTTCCTTCTGAGGAACTGAGCATGGGCCCAGACCCATAACCAGAAGAGGCTAGCCCTGCTTCCTCCCTGACTGGCTGCTGGAGGCAGTACCCTGGTTCTGTGAGGACCATTCCCAGCAAGGTGCCCAGGGTGCAGAAATGGTGGGTCTGGGGGTGCCGAGCTCCAGGAAGCTGGGGGCTCTGAGTCACGGGGAGGCATTTGGGGAGGAAGTGAGTAAGCCAGGTAATGAGAGCTGCTGGGGCCTCCCAGATCCAGATCCCAGATGACTCACACCCAGGAGCCAATCGTACCCTCTCCCCTTTCCTATTCCCAGAGGCAGAGCTTCTTCCCGGACACTGAGAAGCACAGATTCCAGAAAGCACCTGGGCCCTGGAGCCAGAAGGTGTGGGTGCCCACCTTGGAACTGCTCCTACGGTCTCGGGCATCATATCCCACTTTCTGGGCCAATAGGATCCCACACTCCCTTGTGGAGTGCTTTGCAAATAAGGAAACTGAGACCCGGGGAAGGAAAGTGACCAGCATCCCACGGTCACACGGGAGTCACTGCAGAGCAAGGACCAAAGCCAGGACTCCAGATCCTCCCCTTGGGGGTACCTACCTTTAACTGTACCCCCTTCCCAAAGCCCTTACACTGGGTTTTCTCACCTGATGTATTCATTCAGGGAATAGGCAACCATGCCCATTTTCCAGTTAAGAAAACTGAGGCTCCCCAGCACCAGGAAAGCTCCCCCTTCCATCTGTGGCTTTGGACGGAGGGCCAAGCCCCAGGAGGTGAAGATTGAAATCTTCCTCATGCAAAATATAGGCAAACTCTTGGCAGGAAGAAACTGGGTTTCCTCTTCCAGAGAAGAGGGGGGATTCCCCATGCTCCATTCTTAGCCCTGGGCAGCCTTTCTCTGGGCCTCTTCCTGCACTGGGGCTGGCCCGGGAACATCAGCGGGCATGGTGTCTGGCCTGGGTACCATAGCAGATGAGCAGATCCAGACTGGGGCTGGTGAGAGCAGCAAGCTGGGGATGATGAAATCTTTCCCTGTGAGTGATGGGATCATGTGCTCCTTTCCAGCTCTCCCCCACCCCACCTTGTGCTTTGGTTTCCCTACTTCCTTCCTTCCAGGCTCTGAACTCTGCCTCCTCTGGGAAGCCCACCCTGATACCTCCATCTGTAAAGGACTTTAATTTTTTTTCTTTTTTCTTAGTAAATTTATTTATTTTTAATATATTGCTTTATGGATCGTGTTGGGAGAGAAAAATCAGAGCCAAAGGGAAAAATCATGGGAGAGCTTAAAAAAAAAAACAAACGTGAACATAGCCTGCGTTGATTTATTTATATTTAATCTCCATAGTTCATTTTCTGGATACAGATAGTGTTTTCCATCCCAAGTTTATTGGGATTGCCTTGGATTACTGAACCACTGAAAAGTACCAGGGCAGACTGGTCTTCCCAAGCAGGCTGCTGCCCATCTCCTCCCCAGGCTTCCCCCCAGTCTCTTATCCCTCCTTTTTTTTTCCCAGATGCCTTCAGGACAAGTTCTGGGTTCCAAGGGTTGGAAGAACTGGTGGGAAGAAACTGATCATCTATTACTGTATACAGTGTATTCCTGGTTCTGCTTCTTTCCCTCAGCATCAATTGGTGGAAGTCTTTCCATAGTCAGCTTGTTCATCATTTTTTATAAAACAATATTTTATTATATACCATAACTTGTTCAGCCATTCCCCAATGGATGGAAGTCTATTCTGTAAAGGATCTTCAAATGATCCTTCACTGATTGGGGTACATGGTGCAGCCCTTGCCCGGTGGGAGTTAAGCTCCCCAAAGACAGGTTACCTCTATTTGTCCCAGAATTTTCTTCAGGGAAGCAGAATTTCTCACCTTCTTCTGCAACCCACCCACTGGGACATCCCTGCCCTTTAGGGAGGAAGTCCCTGTGACTACAGAGTTATAAAAGGTCACAAAAAAACTAGTCTGACTCAGAATAACTGAAAAATCCATAAAATCCCAGAGAACATAGCTAACAAAGCATACAAGCCCTCCTTTGAAGGGAGAAGTGGTGGGCTACGGGGCAGAATGCTGCATACACCGTCAGCTGCCCTCGCCTGGAAAAAGAACTGCTATGTTCTCCTTTGTCGAAAGGGAAGCACCTCTTGGAGTGAGAAAGAGGTGCTGGGGGGGGTGGCTATTTGAGGACTGTAGAATGAGAGCTCAGGGATTAGATAGGGAATAGAATAGAGACTAATCACTCAATCGGCTACCTGGAAACACCCGCTCCAGGAAAGGGAGTCACTTACCCAGTTTACATTTTCCTTTAGGAAGTTAGCTGTCCAAGGGTATTGTATTCCTAGGGCCCAGAGCTCTTGTATACACTAAGTGCTTAATCGGTGCTGATTGAAGATGATAGCACTGGGAAATGAAGCATTGGGGACCTACAGAACTGGGTTTAAATCACTGAGGCTCCTAGGGAAAAAGCCAAAGTGCAGGAGATGGAGTTAAGAAAAGAGCTGGCTAGATGACTCTGGACCCCAGTTTTCTCATCTGTAAAATGGGACTACCCAGCAGTGCCATTACTGGGTTTGTATCCCAAGGAAATCATATAGAAGGGAAAAGGACCCACATGTGCAAAAGTGTTTGTGGCAGCCCTTTTTGTAGTGGAAAATGAATAGATGCCCATCAATTGGGGAATGGCTGAACAAATTATGGTATATGAGAATAATGGAATATTATCCTTCTATAAAAAATGATGAAAAAAAAAATAAAAATAAAAATAAATGATGAACAATTGATTTTAGAAAGGCCTGGAAAGGTTTACAGGAACTGATGCTGAGGGAAACAAGCAGAGCCAGGAATACACTGTATACAGTAACAACAAGATTGTGTGATGATCCATTACAAAAGACTCGGTTCTTCTCAGTGGTTCAGTGATCCAAAGCAATCCCAATAGATTTTGGACAGAAAATGTCATCTGCAGCCAGAAAAAGAACTATGGAGATTTAATGTAAATCAACACGCAGTATATTCACTTGTTTTCTCTCTTTTTAATCTCTCCCATGGTTTTTCCTTTTTGTTCTGATTTTTTTCTCTCCCAACATGATTCTAAAGCAATGTGTATTGAAAAGAAATGGGACTGGGGCAGCTAGGTGGACGTTCCCTAGCTGTGTGACCCTGGGCAAGTCACTTAACCTCAATTGCCTCAGAAAAAAAAAGAAAAAAGAAAGAAAAAAGAAATGGGACTGATACATACTAGCTCTCCCCTGGCTATTGTGATACTCAAGTGAGAGCTGCTGTCTTGAAGCATCCTATGCACATGAACTCTTGCAATCATCATCATCATCATCATCATCATTTTTCCATTTATCCCTGTACAGCTTCTGGTCAATCCCTTCTCTCTGGGTGTCAGTTTCTCCTTCTGTAAGATAAGGGAGCTGGACCCTCTGATCTCTGGAGCTCCTTTCAGTCCTGAAAGGCTGTGTTGCAGAGGATCTGGGGACCTTTCCCTTCATGATGACCAGGTTTAGGAGCAGCAGAAGCTTTTCTGGGTGGATGGGAGTTCTGCCTTCCTGGAACTGGCTGTGCCCCAGGGTAGAGAAGCCAGTGCTGGGGTGTGGTCCCTGATGGGTCTGGCCTAGCCGAGGGCATCCCAAGACAGGGCAAACTTCCCAAGCAGACTGCTGCCTCCCCCCTCCCCAGCTTCCCCCCAGTCCCTTGTCCCTCTCTGGTTTTTTGTTTTGTTTTGTTTTGTTTTGTTTTTTTCCCCAGCTGCCTTCAGGACAAGCTCTGGATCCAAGGGTTGGAGGAACTGCCGGGAAGAAGCCGTCTGGGTTGCCGGGGCAACCCAGATCTTGATGCAGATGGCCTGGGCTGGGCGGGGCTGGGCGCCTGAAGGAGGGAAGGGGAGATGGAGCAAGAGCCCCCCTCCCAGCAAACCTGCCGAGTCAGCAGCATCCCGTCCTTCCCTGCCGGCTCCCTCCCCTCCCAGGTCCCCAGGGTCCTCCCTCTTGTTGGCCAGCCCCTCCTGCCTGAGGAACCTGGGAATGAATGATCTGAGAAATGGTGACTCCTGTGATCCCCTCCCTTCCCCTTCACTGGGTGGGATCCC
The DNA here is from genome assembly GCA_023553655.1 of Myrmecobius fasciatus. Taxonomy (NCBI): domain Eukaryota; kingdom Metazoa; phylum Chordata; class Mammalia; order Dasyuromorphia; family Myrmecobiidae; genus Myrmecobius; species Myrmecobius fasciatus. Next base: position 4,409 of record JAJPUD010019467.1, on the reverse strand, counting down.
ATGGTGTGGATCCTCTCTCCAGACACCCCAGAAAAGAAAGGGTCCCCCGTGCTGGGAGACCAGGGGCAGGTCTGCCCACCCCCACCCTCTGCACGCTTCTGATTTTAGGGCACTGACCCCAGGGGAAACAGAATTCTCTCAGAGAAGGAGGACTGCTTCGGGCTGGAGAGAAGGAACTGGGCAAAGCCAAGGGGAAGGAGGAAGGAGGAACATCTTCCAGCCTTGGAAGTCTGTCACTGGGAAGAGGATTCGGCCTTGTCCTGCCTGGCCCCACAGGGGAGAGCCAGGGCCAATGATGGTGGAGGGGGAGCCTCCGGTCTCCCCAGGGCCCAGGGACTGAGTCCCTGGGAACAGCTCCTCCCTCCCGAGCCAGTCCAGGGACTGGGCTCTGAGCAAAATGCCCTCTAGACTTCCTGGTTCCTGGCAGAGCCCACCTGCTTGCCCCTGAACCTCTCCACTGAGCCTCTCGCACCCCCTGGGTCTGAAGCCAGCTGCCTCTAGGTCTCCCCCTTGACACCGGCCCCTGGCTTCTGCCTCCACTGTCTTGGGGCATTTTCTAGAGCTAATTCACTCAAGAAAAAAGGCTTCGGACTTCTAGAATCCCCCACAGCGAAGGCCATCGGACAGTGGGGTTGCCCACCCCAGGGCTATCCAAGAGATTCTCCCAGGATGGCCTGATCTTGAGCTGATTCTCCTGCTACCTGATCTGGGGCTGATAACAAGAGGCTGTCACCTGCCAGGAGGAAGAAGGAGCCGGTGGCCCATGGGGATGACCAAAGGAGGGCAACAGGATGGGGAAGGGTCCGAAGTCCGCCTCGAAGCGGGATCTGCTGAAGGAGCTGGACATGTTTAGCCTGAAGCCCCTCAGATGAGGACCTGGGAGCTGTCCCCTGGCAAGGAAGGACCAGCCGTGCTCTGCGTGGCCCAGGGGACAGAGCCAGGAGCTCCTGAGAGGCAGGTTTCGCCTTGATTTAAGGAGACGCTTCCTTGCTCGCAATCAGAACTGCCTAACAGGAGAACAGGAAGGAGGAGGGTGTGGGGGTCCAGAAAAGGCCTCTCTTGTCAAAACCTTGAAGAAAACTGGGGAAGTCATAAGACAGAGGGGAGAAGGAAGCATTCCCAGTGTGGGGGACCGCCAGGGCAAAGGCGTGTGGTCGGAGATGAAGAACTTCAGAGAAATTGTAAAGACCGAAGGGAGAGAATGGAAATGTCTCCCCAACAACAGCCATCCCACGGTGGACGCCCTCAGGAGGGAGGGACATCTTCAAGCAAAGACTCCAGGACACTTGCTGGGCTTGTTATTGCCTGGGACCATTTGGACCAGATGGCTCACCTCAGACCCTCCAGAACAAGAAGGGACCTCAGAGATCATTAACGCCCATGAACTGCGGAAGGGGAAACTGAGGACCAAGGGAGGAATAGAGTCCCATCCAATGTCACTCAAGTAGTAAGTGATACTTATTCCATTCTTATTCTGGACATGAAGGGGGGGGGCTCCTAACCCAAGTCCAAACCAGCTGGATTGACCCCGACAGTACCAAGTTCCTTCTCAGCTTTCTCTGCTCTATCAGAATAGGGGTGACCCCTGCATCCCTCCCATAGTGCTACAGAGTCCCAGCAGTAATAATACATTTTCTCACTGGTGATCCTATCCTCAAATAAGATAATATTTGTGGTTTTTATATAATATTTGTAAAGCAGTGCCTGACTTAATAAAGACTTGTTCCCTCCTCTCTCCTCCTCCCACACACCATGTGATTAGGCATCTAAGAGTTGCTGTTCTATTTTACAAAAAGGGAAACTGAGGCTCAGAGAAGGGGAAGGACCTGCTCACAGCCCTACAGTGAGAGCCAGCACCCAGCTTCAGACCTAGCAGAGCTACCTCCAAGTCCCCTGCCAGGAACAAACAAGGAAATACAAAGAGGTAAAGGCCTTTTGAGCGCCTCCCAATTATACCATCCCACAAAGGTCCTCTGCAATCATGGAACAAACTCGGAGACTAGAGGAACAAGCCCCAGAGACCAGTGAGTGCAGCCCATCCTGCCACTGCCTGAAGCCCCCCTCAGTGTAGGGGAGCCCGTGACCTCTGGGGGGTGAGATCTCCCCCTCATGTTGTGTCAAGTCCCAGCTCTGGGGCCGAGCAGAGTAAAGCCAGCCCACTTCCACTTCCAGCCTCGTCCGGGCTTACACTGACCCCCTCTCCCACGGCCCAGCCTTTTCCTGTGCTGACCTTGGTCCTGCAGGACTCTGGTGGCCTTCTCAGCCACAGACACTGGGTGGGTAGGTGAGGTCCTCCGACGTACCCATGCTCCCCATGATGCCATATTGTATCAAGCTAAAAGGACTGAGTCTGCTTTCTTAGTTTGGGTCCTGGCTCGGACACTTACCTTGAGCAGGCAAGTGGCCCTCAGCGCCCCACTGCTGAGCACAGGTCTCCATCCCTCTTACTGGTAAATAAATCTTCCTAGATCCAGGAGAGCATGGCCATTGCTGGGTACCACTGCAATGGCTCCCTCTGAACTGAAATATTCCAGCCTCAGGGTGACTTACTAGGCTGCCATTACGGCCTCTGTAAAATGGGCCAGTAGGCTTAGGTGTCCATGGTTGGAAAGCTGGAGAAGCCATCTCTGGGGCCAGCTAGACCAACTCCACATGTTATGGTGAGGTCAGAGTGTGTGGCAGGGCTGGGGTGCAGAACCTCCAGCCCCAGATCTGAGCCTCCTTTCCCCTGCCCGATGCTGGAGTCTCTGCCACAGTGTGAAGTCTGGCTCTGATGAGAAAGGACAGTGGGAGAGTCACCCGCTGGAAAATCCCACCTTGCATGAGCTCCCACAGGAGGATAGAGACCCCCTTCATCCACTTGTATACCAGGAAAAGAGTTGAAGACGGGGATAATTAACCTTTTCTCCCCCGACCCCACCCTATTTCTCAGCATCTCCTCCCTTCTCTTTTACTTTATCGTTATTAATTTAATTTAACTTATGGAATAAAACAAACATATATAGCATAATAAAAGATGATTGTATATGAAACTATAAATTTCCTATATCCAACTTGCTTTTCCTTTCAGATACATAGCAAAATTTTCATGTAAATTTCTTTTAGCTCTCCTTTCTCTCTTCCCTCCACCCCTAGAGATGACTACCATTAGGTGTAAATAAGTGTGTACATACACACACTCACACATATATAAAATTATCCCATACAAACTTTTATTTATTGTCACTTTTTTTTCTGATTGCTGATAGCGCCTCCTCCATATATCTTTTACAGATTTGTGGGTTTATAACAGACGAAACAACTTATTTGCTCAAAATCCTTCTTAAAGCCATTGTTGTTGCTATATACAGTATTCTCTTTGTTTTGCTCATTTTGTTGTTCATTGGTTCACATAAGTCTTTCCCTCGTTGTAAGATCATTGAGCTCATCGTTTCTGGGAAACATGGGAATATTACATCACAATCATATAATCACAACTCAATCAGCCGATTCCCCAATTATTGGGCATCCCTGAAATTTCCAGTCCTTTGCCAACCTCTCTCGTCTCTTACCGAGAACCCCACCTCTCGTGGGCCCTCACAAACTGGGGGGGCACAGTCCATTCAGGTCAGTGAATTCCCAAGGCTCCCCCCCAAAAAAAAACTTTGGAGAGGCAGAAATCTCAGCGGTCAGCTTATCCTTCCTCTGGCCGAGGAGGAGGATGGAAGCATGGAAGAGGGACCTGACCAAAGCCACACAGCCTCCAGCTGCCCAGCTGAGATCTGGAGAGCCAAGACACAGCCCTAGCTGGGGCCTCAGATGTTCACTTCATGGGGCTTTGCCTCCTGCTGAGTTCAATCCAATAAATATCTATTAAGTGTGAGTTGCTTTTGTGAGCTGGGCCAGGAAGAGAAAGTGGAGGCGGTTACCCTGCTCTCAGAGAGCTTACAGTCTGGGTCTGAGGGACAGAGAAAAGGGAGGGGCAAAGGGGGCCTGGGTATATTCTGGGAGGGGGACTCCAAGGACCTTCATGGAGCAGCTCCTGGCTGGGTCTCCTCCACCAGGTGGGTCCAGGTGGGGGGCTTGGGCTCTCCTCTTTTGTTCTTCCCACTGCCCCAGCCTGAGCAGGGGGATGGCCCGAGGCCTTGAAGGCAAGGGACAGCCCAGTGAGTCATGGAGATTGGAGAAGAACGGGCTTCCATCAACCAGCAGACACTAATGACTCCGAGTACTAGGTATAGGAGGAGAGGCCAGAATCCTCTTCCCTGTCCTCAAGGAGTTCACCATCTAATGGAAACTCCATACAAAGCAGAAGAAAGAACCAGTTGTAATGTGAGAGGGGGGCATTGAGATCCAGAAGGAAGAGAGGGGGGAAGGAGAGAAGGAAGGAAGGAAGGAAGGAAGGAAGGAAGGAAGGAAGGAAGGAAGGA
>JAJPUD010019466.1:7826-26506 GCA_023553655.1 Myrmecobius fasciatus | reverse complement strand
GGGGGGGGGAGGAAACGGGAGAGTGGGGGTCCTAGCCAGGGAAGGGGGCTCACCAAATGAGAGGGATTCTAAAGACGGCTGGGTTTTCCATTCCCTGCCCCAGACTTGCTCCCAGTCTGGAGAGTCAATCCATTTGCTGCCCTGGGGTTCAGATTACACATCTGTGAAGTAGGTTTATCTGCCGCCCTTCCCACTCTCACACGGTCCTTGGAAAAATAATAGGGGATGGCAGAGATGAGGAAAATTCGAGGCTATTATAAGAAAGGCATCCTAGAAGCCCCAAGTGTCATGTCGTTGGCAGGGAAGGGCTTTCGACTTCCCTTTGTTTCTATTTTCTACCTCAGTCCCTTGGTGGATGGCTCCATTTGGAGCTGACCTAACTCTATTGTCAATCTGTAACATGAAATGGGCAGGATACCCCCCTTGGGGCAGGGGGAGCTCAACATTAGGAAGACCTGAGCTCCAAGGTCACCACTAACACACACGTGGACCCTGAGAGAGTCCGGATGAGAGGTCTTGTGATGATCCTGAGGCTGTAAAAGGAGAGCCAAGTATAGGTCCTTGGAGGTCTCTTGGACCTCTAGTCACTTACACTGTTTGCCTCAGTTTCCCCAACTGTAAAAGGGGATCATGAAACTTTTAGAAGAGATATCGAGTAAAGCACTTGGCTCAATGCATGGCACACAGTAGGCACCTAACAAGTATTTATTCTTTTCCCTCCTCCCACACCCTCATCCTCTGATCTTAATGAATTGTGCATGCTGACAAAAGCAAGAAAATCAAACAAATAATTTTATTAATCCTTATAATTAATTAAATAAATAAACAATTAAATTTAATCAAATAAATGTATTTAGATAAATAAAACTAGCCCATGGCAGGTTATGAACAGTTTATAAACAACTACAGTCATCCAAATGCAGGGAGAGCTAAAGGGGAAATTGGTGGGACAGTTAATCACAGTTTTATATACTGGCTTCTATTGCCCTTTTTTTGGGGGGGGGGGAAACAAGTTAGATAACCTTTCAAAAGAATGAGATTTTAAAAAAAATCACCAAAGAGCCACCATGGGACATACTTAATTAGAGAAGCCGAAGTCCAGATCAGTCCCACTTGTGCATGTGAATCGCTCCTGGAGGCATGTGCCATTGACCCAATCCCCAGCCACCAGGCTCCAGGGCCACCCAAATCACGATTAGTAGGGAAAGAGCAGGAGGGTCCCAGTGGCCCCCAGACCAACAGCGCCAAGGAGGTCAGAGGTGAGTAGCAGCCACAGCAGCCCAAGCTTCAGAAAGTGCCAACCCTGGTGATTAGCAGTGAGACAGGCAGGACATGCAGGGGGGCAAGCCCAGTGGGAGACCAAAGGGATCCAGCTTTCAGAAACAATTTGAGTTGGCCAGAAGCAGCCTGGCAAAAACCAAAAAGCGAGCCTGACTCCGGAGGCCGCGTCCTAGACAAAACTTGCAAGAGTGGGGATTTTCTCTTGTCTTCAAAGCATCAAATTCCCAAATCTACTTCATACTTGGCAACTGCCCCCACATTATCATTCTGGCTGTGGGTCTAAGAACTGTGTTGGCCACGCTCTAGGTCTGTCCAACTAGCTGTGGCCCCCAGACAGAACCTGACCTTCCCTCTGCCTCAGTTTCCTGATGTGTAAATGATGGGGTAGAGATGTGGTAGAAAGAGAGCTGGATCTGGGGAGAGACAGCTTGAGTTGGATTTGAAACTTGGTGTGCCCCTGGGCAAATGGTGGAGAGAGAGGAGAGGACAGAGAAGAGAAAAGAAGAAGAGAAAGAGAGAGGGTGAAAAAGAAAGAGAGAGAGAGATGGGGGAGAAAAGGAAAAAGTGGGAAAGGGAGGGAAGAAAAAAAGAAGAAAAAGAGAGATGACAGGGAGGAATATAAAGATGAGAAAGAGAGAAGAGGAGAGGAAGGATGAAAGAGAGAGAGAAGGGATTGAGGAAAAGAGGAAGAAAGAAGAAGAAAGAAGAGGAGGAGAAGAAGGAAGAAGGAAGAACAGCAAGAACAAGAAGAAAGAAGAAGAAAAAGAAAAGAGAAGAAAGAAGGAAGAAGGAAAAACAGCAAGAACAAGAAGAAAGAAGAAGAAAAAAGAAAAAGAAGAAGAAAGAAGGAAGAAGAAAGAAGAAGAAAGAAGGAAGAACAAGAAAAATGAAAGGAGAAGAAAAAGAAGGAAGAAAAAAGAAGAAAGGAACAGAAAAAAAGAAGAAAAAAGAAGAAAGAACAAAGAAGAAGAAAAGATTATCAAGACAAGCTATGGAATGACCATTTCAGGGGCTGATACTTAGTTTCAGTCTAATAATCTTACTGTGTATACACAGTTACCTATTTCTTTTCACCCCTTTTGCCATTTAAGAGAGGTCTGTACTTGGAGCTGCTCAGGATCAGTTTGTCCTAAGTGAACACTGACTTAAGTGCCAGAAAACTTGCCAAAGCCTCCATTGCTCCTTTTCTCATGGGCCTTCTCCAAAAAGAAGGCCCAGTAAGCAGTGAGTGAACCCAAGGAGCTAAGGCTCATTTCATCCTGCTTGGTCCCAGCAGCAGTTTTGCTAGACTCCGCTACCTTGAGTCCTGTCCAGCTGTAACCTATGATCCTATGACTCTTGGTTTTTGATGGGCCAGATTGTTTTAGGTTCCTTAACTGAGGATAAATGGAAACTTAAAAAAAAATCCCCAATCTACCAAACCACGGGTAACCCCCCTTACACAGGAAGAAAATAAAATGGACCATGACTGAGTTCTATATGAGGAATGTGACTCAGCCTTTTGCCTGAAGACGCCCGGCTTCTTAAGCTTGGGCCTCAATGAATGACTTCATTCTGGGTAACATTTGGACTGCCACACTGAGCTGTCTCTCTGCAGCTCCTCTCAGAGGAGGCTGATTCAGCCTCTTCTTTGAAGCTCACAAAAGGGAGGATTCAAGGTTGAAGCAATCATTGAAAGCCACCATCTTTCTTCCTATTTCTTGAAAATGAAATGGGGAAGGAGGTCGGAAACAGGGGAACTGGTTCATTCTCCAGTCACTAAGTACATTTGCTCATGTACTAAGTTAGTACAGTTGCTCACGCCCAAGTACGTTGCCATGATCCCAATGGACTTGAAAACTTGGAGCTGATTGCTCTTCAGCTAAACTGATGGTCTTATGGGTATGGCCCAGGTCACACAGGTATTAATTATAAAAAGAAGGAATTATGGCTACTAAGCAGCATGTTTCATCCAGAATAAATCACTCCAGATTAACCTCACTGACTTTCTGGACAGCATCACTAAACTCATTAATTGAAGAAATTTCTTTCTTTTTTTCTTTCTTCTTTGTTTTTGCTGAGGCAACTGGGATTAGGTGACTTGCCCAGGGTCACACAGTTAGGAAGTGTTAAATGCCTGAGTCCAGATTTGACTTCAGGGTTGATGCTCTATCCACTGTACAACCTAGCTGCCTCTATCGAAGAAGTTTCTTAAAGAGAATCTACCCAAGGATTACAGCAAGGCATTCAACAGCCTCTCATAATATCCCTGGGAGAAGATTCAGGGAAATGGCCGCAATCAATTAGGCCCATGGGGGCTTCGTATCGACCAAATTTTAGAATGGAACATTATCTCTGTTTTACTGTATTTTTATTTTGTTAAATAATTCCCAGTTATGTTTAAATCTCACCTTTGACACTCATGACCTACATGACAGTACAGCTAGGTGAATTTGGAACTGGTTGAATGATCAAACCCAAAGTGTTGATTAGTAAAGTGACATCATCCTGAAGGGTAGACCTTTAGCAGAGTGCCACAAGAATCTGATCTTGGTCCTACTCTGTTTAATATTTGTATCAATAACTTGGGTAAAGCAGAGATGACAAATTTGCAGATGACATTGAGAGACATAAGCAATAAAATGAATGATGAAACTGGGATACCCCAAAATACCAATGAGGCAGATGAGAATAGTGACTGGAATCGAATAGAAAGGAATTTAACAAGAATAAATGTAAAATGTTACCCTTGGGTCAAAAAATCAATTGTTTTTGCACTGGACGAGAGAAAGTTGATTAGCCAATAGTTCACATGAAAAGATACAGGGGGTTTAATAAACTGCAAACTCAGTGTGAGTCAATAGTGTTATGGAAGCCAGAAAAGCAAATGAAAGTTTAGGCTGCATTAATTAACAGCCAAAGAATGTCCTGATTGAGGGATGTGATTGTCCTGCTGTATTCCTCCCTGGTGAGAAATGTGTATTCAATTGAGCACCGTATTTTAGGAAAGATGTGGTTAATCTGAAGAGCCCTTTGAGGGATTCCCAGCCTCAATTGGGGCCTAGAAACTGTGCCTCAAAATCAGTTCATGAAATTGGGAATATTTGGTCTGGAAAAGGGAAGGCTTGGGGAAGGATGTGAATGCTGTCTGAATATCTGGAGTTTTATGAAGAAGCAAGAGGCAGATTTCACCTTGATACAAGGAGAAATTTCCTTATAAAGAGAATGATCCTAAGGAGGACAGGAGGCTTCAGGAAGAAGTTAGTTGTCTCTATGGTTGGAGATTTTAAAACAGAAGCTGGATAACCATGACCTGGGATGTGAATAGAAGGAGTTTTTGTTCTGGCCCTCCCCGTCTGGGACATGGTCCTTTCTGGCTCCTGAGGGTTGTTCTCTTCCAGCTCTGGTCTACTTTTTCCATTCTCTTTAAAGCAGGGTGCAAGACAGAAATATCATCAGAATCCTCATTATTCCTAATTGGTGACAATTTTTTTTCACCAAAACCTGTGTATTAAATGTATAATCTTTACAAGTTTTAATGTAGTAAGAATGGTTAGGAGCCTTCCCAGGAATATGAATTCTCAATTTTATAGTGAAATCAACTTTTACAAAAGGATTCAATATTCAGAAATTAGTCTCTCAGGAAAGAGTCTAAAGAGATAGTATGGGCATTAGACTAGTAGAAAGACCCTTTCCCCCTCAAATAACCAAATCTGAATATTAGCCTGCCTAATTACTAGTAGAATGGCTTTGGCAAATTCTTTAGCCCACCAGCCTCAGTTTCCTCATTTGTAAAATGGAACAGTAAGACCCACCATACTTACCTTTCGAAGCTATCATGAGGATCAAATGGAACAATATAAGAGAAATCCCTATGCTTTATTTTATAAAACAAAATAGTCTCACACTGGTGCCCCTGGTTCAAAGTCACTCATCCAGGCAACAATAAACTTTTGTGCGTCTTGAGTTAATGAAGTTATTTCTGAAAGATTTTCGGGGTGTTAGCAAGGAACAGAAGGGACATGCAGGTCAGAAAAGCGATGCTCGAGCAAAGCCTACCTTTTGAACCTGATAGATCTAGAGAAAAAAGAGAAAGAAAAACAAAAGAAAGAAACAAAAGCTGACATCATTTATGAGGTAGAATGTGTAGAGCCCAGAGGAGAAATGGCAACAAACATAAATAAGGAATGGCAGTACTCCAGATAAAAGAGACACTGATGAAATTCCGCCTTCCTGATGGAAATTTCTGGCTCCACCTCAAGAGTTACTCATCCCCCCCCCAAGGATGTCCCATTCCAACTGGAGTCCAATCAGCACCTTGGATGTTGGAGAGCTCCTTGGATTCCAGGGGAGGATTCCCAGTTTTCCCTTTCTCAAGAAGCAGTTCAGGTGAGCCAGGTGTTAATCCTTTGGATTTCCCCTCCAAAATAGTACCAAGCCCAAAATTGCAAAGGCACCTTCTCCAAACCAAAGGAACGCCTTCCCAAACCAATGAACAAGTCCAATAATTCCCGTATTTCCAGAAATTTAAAATTAAAACAGATATTTAAACATATTCATGGTGTTGGATCCCAAAAAGATATTTACACTTGAATATACCAAATAACAAGGATGTAAAGGAGAGAAGGGATAGCATAATATTCTGATTTATGCAACCCATAGGAAACAGACAATTAGGAACATGTCAGTATCTCAAGTGGATTTAAATAGGGGACAAAGAGTAGACTTGTAATAGGTAACTCCCAAGTGAGGAAATTCCCTCTACCAATGCAAGTGGGCAACTCTCTTCAACTTCTCATCTTAGAGGGTTTTCTAGATCAGGGCACACTAGATCAGGAACCCTGGTTTAAAGGAAACTTACATAGGAAGAAAAAACTGTAGTGATTTAAGTAGCAAAGGGTTAAGTTTGCCGACCACTGAACTTAAAGACCTTATGCTCAGGAAAAGGCAACGACTTACAGCTTGTCTACGCAAAGGCAGAACAAGATGGCTCTTCCCTAGGAGGTTAATCAACAATCCTTGTGATTGCTTTTGAACCCTGTATGAAGCCATGTATAAACAAATGTCATATTTACTCTGCCATTGCCAAATACAGACCTTTCGGTGACAAGGAAGTAGGGTGGCAGTGAATAGGCAATTTAAAAAATTTAAGCACTTATTAAACACCTACTATGTGTTTAATAAGTGCTTAAATTTTTTATATTTAAATTAAAACACCTACAATGTGCCAGGTACCATAGTAGCCACTAGGGTCATAAAATCAAAAAATGAAGAATTCAAGATTTGGAACACCCAAACTTATGTCAAATGTAAAATGACTGTGAACTTTAGATAAATGAAGCTCCTGACTCTTCTTCAGAAGATGGTGGGTTCAAAACTGCCAGGAAAGTGGAGGTTAATAGGTGTGTATGTTCAACTCTTGATCTATTATATAACATTTCTTTTTTCATGATCTCTAATAAATACTTCTTTTATCTACAACTTCTCAAAAACTTTTCCAGGGCTTCTTTCCCAAGGGCGATACAAGGAAAGTGACCTTGCCAGAAGCTTGTTCCTTCCCTCCTTGAAAAGGGCAAAGTGTTTCAGCTTCCAGGTTATCACGAGTAAGGTAGCTTTGAAAGAGATCTGTGTTCCGGGGCCTCGGGTGCCTCATGCCAATGGTTGCTGACATTCAGGCAGCCTCACGGGGCTGCCTGTCCTCACAGGACTAATCTTTTGTGTCACATTCGGGGCTGTGTGCCACATGACCCAAACCCAGCCACAGCCTGATTTCTATGGTTTTTAGAGAAGCACGTCCCACTTAGGGCCTACATTGGTTCATTTTCAAAATAAGAAGCCCAACACACACAAAAAGTTTAACCCTACACTGTAATTATTCGAGTTTTTCTTTGTTTTTTTTTTTTTTTCAATCTCATTTGGACTACTGCCAAAGCTGCTCACTGGCCTTCCAGTTTTAGATGCAACATCCTAAGTCACTGAAGCTCCCTGGGCCTCAGTTTCCCCATCTGTAAAACCAAAGCATTAGACTCATGGTCTCTGAGATCCCTTCTAGGTCACAGGACCTTGAGATCTGAAATCACTTCAGCTCCCTGGGCCTCAGTTTCCTCATCTGTAAAATCAAAGTGTTAGACTCATTGGTCTCTGAGATGCCTTCTAGTTCATAAGACCTTGAGATCTGAAATCACTTTAGCTCCCTGGGCCTCAGTTTCCCTATCTGTAAAGCCAAGAGTTTCAGGGATTGTATTTGATGGCCTCTGAGATCTCCTGGCTTTAGATCCAGGATCCAGAAGCAGCAAGGAGAGAGAGAGAGAGAGGGAGCCCTTTTGTCCCCTAGACCCATAACTTTCCATAGCACCCTGAGACAAATGAGGTAGGTGACTTACACATACTGACATGTCCCAGACAGGGCCTCCCTCTGCTGCTGGGGCCACAGGCTCGTGCCGGTTGCACTTCCATGATACAGGAGCAAGAGCAAGCTTGGGAAAGGCTCAGCTTCCTGAGGCCTTTCTAGGCTGACACGGCCCCCAGTACCCCCCACCGTTCCTTTGATAGACTGGAGGCCTTCCAGGTTCAGAAACGCAGGGACTGAATTAAGCAGGCCCTAGTAAGTGCTATCGGCCTGAATCAAGGAACAGAGTTGGGAGTCACACTCTGAATTTATCCTGTACCCATCTGACAGCTTAAGGACCAAGGGCTAAAATGGCTAAGAATTTAGTTGTATTAAAAACAAAACAAAAAAAAAAACCACATTTATATAGCACCTACTGTATAGTAGGCACTATGCTTTCTAATTATTATCTCACTTTATCCTCACTACAACCCTGGGAGGTAGGTACTATTATTATCTCCATTTTACAGATGGGAAAACTGAGGCAAACAGTATAAAGTGGCTTCCCTAGGTCATACAACTAAACCACAGCTAACAGGATTTGAACTCGTGTTCCTGATTACAGGCCCTGTGCTCTAGTATGCCTTCTAGCTGGTTTGAGTATAATTATTTTTTAATGCAAACAGGCTGATGAGAAGCCAGGAATTGCCTCTGGCTCCTTCACAAATAAGAAATGCTAACAAAAAAGTACATTTAAGTGGTTTTCCATTGAAGGCCAAAAAAAAAGAAAAAAAGGCCTTTTCTTTACTGGGAGGGTAGGGGGCCCTTTTTAGAGCCATTTTTCAGTGGCTCAGTTCTTTCTAAATGTTTCCCCACTGACACATCCTCCCCCCAAAAAGCAGGAACTACTTGTATTATCAAAACCAACTTCTTCCCCTAATTTTAAAATGACACATTTTCCCATATAAAGAGTCAGTCTGGAGCCATGATAGCAGCCTCAGAGTCAGGAAAACCTGGGTTCTTTTTGCCCTTGTTACCCATCCTGACTGTGTGACCCTGGAAAAGTCACTTTAATTCTCAATGCCCCACACAACTCCCTGAGACTGTAAGTTACAGTTAGTGCTGACCTGCCTTGCTAGAGGGACCTTCCTCAACTGGGAGTTCCTTATGTGGTGAAATAATAACATTAATCTAGTGCTTTAAGATGTGCAAAGTGCTGTCTCATCTGATCCTCCCAACAATCAGGGAGGATAAGCTGCTACCCCATTTCACAAGTAAGTAAACTGAGGCTGAGGGGTGAAAGGACCAATGCAGGGTCACCCAGCTAGCTAATAGGTGTCATGGGGCAAGTCTTCCTGCCTCCAAGTGCAGAGCTCTATCACGTAGCTGTCTATACTATCCCTACCGCTAATTATACAATCTGAAACTTAAATACATATGCTGCACATGATATAACTTGTCCTGGTTTTGTCAACGTTTCAATGACCGGCCTCCTCGGAACCCGAGCCAAATCCTGCCCACGGTTCTCTTGGCACGCCACGAAAGCCAAACTCCATGGTCTTCCATGACTTGGTTGTCCATTGCCCAGGGGCCGTGGCTCGCCTGCAGGGAAGGAAGCCGCCTGCCAGAAGAAACACTAATAGGTGAGCAGCACGGGAAGCCTGAGCCTGAGCCAGCTGTCACCCAAACGGGCTTGACTGACAACTCACGGGCTAAGTTCTTTTGACAGCTGTCCTTGCTGATATGAATCAGGCGCTTGGAGGGTCCCACTGCGTCTTGGAGGGGAGATCCAAGACGAGCCAGCTCCGTTTAATCCTTTGTCCTCCATCAAGGAGATGCACTCTGGTCTGGAAAGGGCAGAACCAAAAGGGGCAGCAGGGAGATAGTGCCCGAGATGAGGGGCCCGGAACCCACGGAGGGGACTGCGGAGCCACGGACAGCACTATCTGAAGGACGATGGGAAGTAGGAGTCGTGCCGTGGGGCAGAGAAAGGCTTTTCAGTTACGGGAAGAGACCAGCTCAGCGAGGCTGGCCCACCCCGGGCCTGGGCCAGGAGTCTCCTTAAAAAGAGTGCCGGCAAAGGGATGCATGCAGAAAGGGAAGCAGCGAGACTGAGCGAGTCCCAGAAGCACGGCACACTAAGAGCCTTCCTTTCTGGGGTGGGAATTGTGCAGCTAGCATCGACTTAGACTTTAGCAAAGGCACTGGACAGACTTCCTTGTACAGGGTATGATGGAGGGTCAGGAACAGAGCGCAGTGCCACCAGGGACAATTCAAAACTGGTTTGGAAAAGGGTTCAATGTCAAGGTGGAAAGTCTCCAGTGAGATGCCACAGGGATCCACGCCTGGTCCTATGCTGTTTCCCGGTCTTTATCAATGGCTTAGACAAAAGCAGAGACACTTGACAGGCTGGAATTCTGGACTGAACCTACTAAGATGAGATTCATTAAGGCAAATGCAAAGTTTTGTACTTGAGGTCAAAAAAATAAACATCCCCAAGTACAAGATGAAAAGATTCTGGTTAGACAAAGATCCGTATGAGAAAGATCTGTGTGTTCTAGGGTACCACAAGCTCTCTGGAAATCAAAAGTAGACAGGGTGGTCAAGTAGGTTCATGGCTTCTTTGAGCCTCATCACCCCTGGTCTGAACAATAACATAAAAGCCTCAACATTTAGTCTCTCCCCTCTCCAAATCCTTCTCCTATTCAACTGTCAAAATGAACCTTCTTAAAGTTCAGGTCTGACAGTTATCTCTCAAGTAAACTTCAATGGCTCCCTATTGATCTCAGGACAAAATACAGACTTTGCAGGTTGGCATTTCAATCCTGTCCCAGTCTTGCTCCAGTCTATACTTTTATCAATTTGTATACATTTATTAAGCACCTACTGTATACCAGCCCCCACGCTCAGCACTGAGGATACAAAGAAAGGCAAAAGCCTGCCCCTGCCTCCAAGGAGCTCCCAGTCTAAACTGAGCTCCAATATTGTCTGAGGCTCCACATAAAGAACTGGGGATGTTTAGAGAGGAGACGCCTCGGGGGTTCAAGTATCTGCAGGAGAGATTGGCCCCGTTCAGCTTGGTCCCAAAGAGCCAAAGTAGAAATAATGGGAGGAAATGACAAACGGGCCCATCTCTCCTTATGGGAGGGGAAACTTCCTAATAATGACACTATTTATTTCCTTCTCCCAAGATAAGAAAAGAAAATCAAAACCAGAAAAATTAAACCCTTATAATAAATATGTGAGTTAGGAGAAACACATTTCTGCCCTGGCCACTTCTGCCATGCAATTCCCAAATGGCCCGGCCAGCTCTCCTATTCCTAACCAGGTCTGGACTCAGTCCATTTCCCACTTGTAGTGCCTGCCCAAGACCAAAGTACGAATGGACAGGCTCGCTGGAGCCCGTAACTGTCAATCATGTCAAGAACTGTCAATCATGAAGCCGATCTCCTTTGCTAGACATGGATCCCATTGGGAAGGTCCCATGATGCTTTGGGCTTTAGTTCCAAAAAGACATGAACAAGGGACTTGGGGGAAGCCCCCTATGCTTCAGACTTAGCCTTGACTCGTCCCCCCACGTGGCTCACCTCTGGGCATTCTATTTATTGCTAAACATGGATCATCCCAAGAGTGCTGGGATTGAGTCTAGCAGGAAATCTGGCCCAATCTTCCAGGAGATCCCTGCTTTGAGGAGAGTCTGGGAGGGTGGATTTTCATCTTCCAAATCAGTTTGTAAAAATTACCAAACAGCAAAGCTGGCAGGACTTGGGACTCCTTTTTTTTTTTTTAACTTTTTGTTGAGGCAATTGAGGTTAAGTGACTTGCCCAGGGTCACACAGCTAGGGAATGTTAAGTGTCTGAGACCAGATTTGAACCCAGGTCCTCCTGACTTTAGGGCTGGTGCTCTATCCACTGTGCCACCTAGCTGCCCTTGGGATTCTTTCAAAAATACATATTAGTTAAAGGTTTGATAATAACATTGACTGGAGAGAATGCTGGATCTGGATTCAAATCCTAGCTTAGACAAGTACTACATGTGGGCCTAGATTTCACCTCTGCCTCAGTTTTCTCATCTGTAAAATAGGACTCAATAGCACTAGATGTCACCATGGAGAGAATGTTGGATCTGGATTCAAATCCTAGCTTAGACAAGTACTACATGTGGGCCTAGATTTCACCTCTGCCTCAGTTTTCTCATCGGTAAAATGGGACTCAATAGCACCTACCTCACAGGGCTGTGTGAAGATCAAATATGATAATATTGGCAAAGCGGTTTGCAAATTTTCCTCTGCTTCTATATGTGAATATAGAGATACATAAATATGTATATAATATATATAAAATATACATCAATATTTATAGAGAAAGAGCAAGTGAGAGAGAGCAAGAGAGAAAAAGAATGAGAGAAAGATAAAGAGAGTGAGAGAGACAGAGACACAGAGAGAGAGAGAGAGAAAGAGAGAGAGAGAATAAGAGGGAGAGGGAGAAAAGGGAGAGGGAGAAGAGTGAGAGGGAGAGCACTTTGCTGTTTTTAGAAAAAGAGACGCCTTCTAGTTCCCAACCCATGTCCCTAGGTTTCTCTGCTCTGTTCTTCTCATTCCCCTTTCCCTGGCCATGTATGATTTCCTTCTGGCCGCCACATCTGATACTGAGCTTCTGCTCTAGGTTACCGAGGTCTCAGCTCTCATCCAGAGCGGGAGCCTTGTCTGCCAGCTTCCTGTTGTCTACAAAGTTGAAAAGCTCTTCTCTCCCCTCTAAGTCACTGACCAAAATGTCAGCCCGCTCAGGCCCAGGGAGACATCAGCAGCGGAAAGAACGTTGGCTCTGCAGCCCGGGGACGTTGCTTGGACTGTTTCTGCTACCAGAGAAATCACCAGGGCCCACCCCAGAGCTCCTTGGCTCTACTCCGACAGTAGGATGATGAGAGGCAGTGTGGCCCAATGGGCAGAGCCGGCCTTGATGTCAGGAATAACTGGATTCAAGGCTCTTGTCTGGTGCAAACTGGCTGGAGGACCCCAGGGAGTCACTTCACTCAACAGACTCTAGGGAAATTGCTCAGTGGCAGAGAACTTGCATTGGTAGAGGGAATTTCCTCTTCTGGGAGTTCCCTACATCACTGACATCACAGGTCCAGAGTCTCACCTATCACTGAATCCAACAGCTCTGAACCATCACAAATGTTTGGGCTGGAGGGTAACATGATGGGGCTCCCCAAGAGTAAGGCTGGGGCAGGGCTCGGTCACACCTTTGTCACCCCTCGCTTACTTTGATTCCAATCTCAGTTGGAAAAATTCTGCACGTGTATGTCTACGTGTGTGGGGGGAGAGAGAGGAAGAAAGAAATAAAAGACGACCTACATACAGACAGAAATATATATGTATGCACACACACACATATGAATGTGTATGTATGGAAATCAAAGTGTCAGCTTTAAAAGCTTAAAAGCAAACATAGATTTCTAGGATTCTGCGTGTAATATGTTGGCAGAAACATACATGTGAACAGGTGGGTATGTATGTTCATACATACATATAAATGTTCACACAGCGCTTGATAAAGGCTGACTGGTCCTTAGCAAGAATGGAAGCCCCAAACTAGTATAATCACAGGCCATATTTCAAGGCCCCTGGAACCCCCAAGATGAACCTTTAATTAGGAGAGCCAGCAGCTGTGGCTTCTTCTTCGGTACCATTCCCATGGACCATCTCTATCAGGATTGGTCGGGGCACCCCCAAGGTTGTCCACAGGATTTGGGGCTGGCAGTATGGATTATGGCTGCTCCTTTTAGGGGAGAGAGGGAATGGGGCCAGACGGGCTTGTTGCTAAGTGTGAGGGGATAATCTGGGGGCTCAGAGTTAAGCCACTGCCCCAGGGCTCCGGCTCAGTCCTGTCGCTACGCCTGATTGCACGCGTGCCTGGAGTTCATTTCACAGGAATTCAGACTGAACAAATTCAGTCCAAATCCCGGCACAACCAGGACAGACCAACGAAGCAGTGAGAAGAGGTGGGCTCTACACAATGTGCCCCCCCCCAAAGGGCAAACACAGCTTTTAGAGAAAGAAGCTCTTTACCTCTTTCTGTTGTCGCTCCAGCTCCTTCATGCGGATCTCTCTAGCCTCGGCTCGGGCCGCCCTCTTGGCTGCAAGCCGAGCTTCAGCCTGAAAAAGAGAAGCTACAGTTAATTTTTAGTCCAAGTGAGGTTTTCCTAGTAGAACATTAACCACATCACCAAATGCTGAAACTTGATCATTTTCCAAAGTTAATTCATGCGGTCACAACTGCAAGGTATCACTGAGGTGGCTAATCCCAACTCCTAGTGAGGCGGCCATTTCTCCCATGACTTTCCCAGGGGACTCACTCCATTGGTATAGAACTCAGATAAAAGGCCAATTTCAGTTCAGTACAAAGAAGAAGGGCTCTAGGTAAATACTGCATCTTTCCCCTAATTCTCTGTGGTACGGGTTCCAATGAATCTGTTTCTTTTTTTCAGAGACAGATCCACAGGTTCTAGAAAGCAGCTCTCACCAAATCTCCAAGTCTTCTTTTCTTCATCTTCCTCACCTCTCTTGACTGCCCCCTGCTTCTGTATCAACTCTCACCTCCCTAGGATTTGGGAACCTTTTCTCCGGCGTTCTGCCTGGCTGGTCACTCCTCAGGATCACTGCTGGATTCTCATCTGCACCTTACCATTTGAGGAAGTATGTCAGGGCTTTGTCCTGGACCATCTCTTCTGCTCTCTCTCTATTCTTTCCCTTAGCGAGCTCATCAGCTCCCAAGGTTCAATCACCATCTCTCTGCAGATGTTTCCCATGTCTACATCTTGCTCTCAACTTTCTCTTGAGCTTCAGTCCTCCATCACCATTTGCCTATTGGACGCTACTACCTAATGACCCAAGGGCATCTCAAATCGAAGAAGTTTAAAAAAAGAACTCACAATTTTTCTCCTAAAGGCATTCTTCCTAACTCCCATTTCTGCCCATTCTTCCAGATTCACAACCTGGGACAACGCAAATCCCATGAGTGTTGTCAAATTTCCACCTCTCCATCTCTCCTATCCCTTCCTTGTTCTCTACTCAAATCAGAACATCATTCCCTTCCCAACGGGCTATTGGAAGACAGAGTGAACCTTGGCTGAACACCAGGCCCACCTGTGCTGCAGGGACTGGGCCCTGAGGAGAAGGGGCCAACACACTGGGAGTGCAGAAGCTACAGACAAACCAAAAAATTAGGCCTGTGGCCAAAAATATCATAGCCAGCAAAATTATCTATAATTTTCAATGAGGAAAAAATGGAAATTCAACAAACTTGCAGATTTTTAGAACTTTTCTATCAACCAAATCCCAACTTAGCAGAAAATTTAACATATAAGAGTCAACGTCAAAGAACAGTTTTAAGGAAATCAATATGGACAAACTGGTTAAACATGGACAAATTGTTTATGGATTTTTTTACATGGGAAATGTATATTTTATGTTTAAGATTTACATCAACATTATTGTAAGCTCAAAAGAAAGACTGGCAGAGTAAAGGTAAAAAGAGTAATCACGTTATACAAATGAGGTACAGAGGAAGAATATACACAGAAGCATTAGAGGGGGGAGAAAGGCTTGTAGTTCTAAAAATCTGCTCACATCAGGAATGGGTTCAATAGGCAATACTACATATATACCATGAAGGGTCTAGCACCCTCCAAAATTTATAAAGAAATGAGGGGGGAGGAATAGGTGAATGGAGAAGCCAAGGGTGAGGCAAGAAGACAAGGGAGAACTCTCTGGCTAGGAAGAGGTTAAGTAATAGTAAGCCAAGTTATAAAGCAGAATTTAATGAAAAAGTCAGCAGGGATAGGAAAGACATGTATGTATCTGGGGTATATGTATGTATATACATATGTATATATAAATATATTCTTTTTTAACTATAGCCTGCTTGGAGATAGTGGGGGTAATGAAGGGGGGGAAAGAAAAAAGTAAGATGTACAGCAGAGAACAAAAGAACAATTTACACAGAAGTAAAGAAAGGACAGACTCATGAATATAATTTCTTCGACTAATATATATGCTTCATTAAATTGGCATTTTTGTTATAGATTTTGAATCTTCCCTGATGTTCTGCTGGGTACGTGACAATGTGCTCTTTTGTTCTGATTCACTTTGTTTTTGTATTACTTTTCTGTTTTTCTTTTTTGCTTATTCTGTTTCTTCAAATAAAATAAACTTGGAAATTTGAACAAAATAAAATAAAATCGTATTCCGTGCCTGTCTTGTTTGTACATAGTTGTTTATATGATATTTCCTCAGCAAAAATAAGCTCCTTGACAGGAGGGACTTTTTCCCTCTCTTTGTAATTTCAGCATTTGTCACAGTGCTTGGAACACAGTGGGTGCATAATAACTACTAGATGACTGACAAACTACTTTGTGACTGATAAATTATTTAGCTTCTCCAGGCTTTAGTATCCTTATCGGTAAAGTGAGGAAGTTGGACTAGATGATCCCTTCTAGTTCTAGGGTGAGGATTCCACATATATGCCAGCTATTCCTATTATTATTGATATATTAATATTATTAATTAGTAACACAGTGGTAGCTGGGTGGCCTGGCCTGGAGTCAAGAAAACCGGAATTCAAATCCAGTCTTATATCTGGGTGATCCTGGAAAATTCACTTAACCCTGTTTATCTCAGTTTCTTTATCTGTAAAGTGAGCTGGAGAAGGAAAGCACTTCAGTATCTGTCCCAAGAAAAACCCAAATGTGGTCACAGAAAGTAGGACATGGTTGAAATGACTGAACAACAACCACAAAAGGTGCCATGTCCCTAGCATGTTGTTAGGTGCTGTGTGAGATATACCATAGTTAGTTACCACCATATATATATACTGTTCCTGTCTATGAGGATCTTATAGTCTTCTGGGAGAAAGAAACAGGCAAATTAGAAGCCATTTTGCCACTGGTTTCTTTCTTTCTTTCTTTTTTTTTTCCTTTTTCCTTTTTGGCCACATTCAGCAGGAATGCTGAGGTTTTATGCATTATACATTAAAAGTCACACTCCGCAATATGACTAACTTGGAGTTGCAAGCACAGGAACTAAACTCTTTTTTTATTCCCTTCAAAATAAAGGTAAGTCAAATAGAAACATTAATCACGTTCAAGGTCAGGTTCAAATATGCTGAAGTCAGCAGTAATTCCCAGGTTCAGCACACTATCCAAATCCCTTAGAGTAAGGTTCTTAGTCTGGTGTGGAGGATCTTGGTGTTTTGTTTTTTAATATTTTGATTTCCTTTGTAATCCTATATATTTAGTTTTATACATTTAAAAACATAATTATGAGAATGACTTCACCAGACTGTCAGAGGGGTCCATAACACAGAAGAGGTGTAGAAGCCTCTGCCTTCAAGCAACCATTTAAACTCTTTTATCTGTACATGTCTCAGCCAGGGCAACACCCATATGTGGGCACATACAAGCAAGTCCAGATTACTCTGCCATGTCAGCAATGTCCTAATGACTGAATGAACTGGCTCAAGGATGGCCTCTGTTCATGCCCCAGCATGCACAGGGAAAACAAACTTATGACTTGAACGTTCTTTCCACACCCAGACAAAGCCCTGTAGTGCAGATGTAAGTCAGACAATGAAAGTAAACCAGATTAAAGAAGAAGTCTGTTTTTTAAAAGCCTGGTGACAAGAAGTGTCCTGAAGCTTCCTTTTTCTTCCTCTCCCTGCTCTTGTCTATGGAAGATGCTGAAGGCTGCTACTGTTTATTCTATCCCATTCCCAACTATGATGCTATTGAACGCTAAAATAGATGAAACACCGGAGGATCAAAAGATACAGGAACTGAAGGAAGACTTCAGCACTATTAACTTTGATTCCCGGCCATCTACTCTGCACAAAACAAAATGTTTAAATCAAATGTTAATTAGCCTTCAACTGTGATAACTCAAAAGGCAATAAACTCAAAGAGGGCAGTGTTGTCACTTAGTGGTCACAGACCATCAAGAACATCAACCAGTCAACCAGATAATGTCATGGGCAGAGTTGCAGAGTTTCATGGCTTCCTTCTCATAAATGGTTATTACTTATGCGGTATACTGCTTAGTATGGACAGCTAGGTGGTGCACAGAGCTCAGGAGGACCTGAATTCAAATTTGACCTGACATTTACTGTTTGGCCCTAGGTACGTCACTTCACTCTGCTTTAGTTTCCTCATCTGGACTGGAGATGAAAATGACAAACCACTCCAGTGCCTTTGCCAAGAAAACCCCAAATGGGGTCATGAAGAGTTGGACATGACTACAATGACTGAATCAAAACAAGTGCTTAGTAATAAGAAGTTCAGAAGAGGTAAAATGGAGGCCTCAAGATATCAGGTTCTGACCAGAGAGCTTTCCCGTCATGCTGTCTCCTGTCTCCCACACTACCAGGAGACTTGTTGCTCTTTCATAACACCTCTTCCCTAAGTTTCTTGAGGTAAGGGGCTGTCTGGCCTGCTTGTGTCTGTATCCCTGGCATATAGTACAGAGCCTGTCAAACAATAGGAGCTTAATAAATATTGTAAGTTTTTTTTCATTCATTGATGCTTTCACAAAAGCTCTAAGAGGTCTCCATGACCTAGGAATTGCCAAATCATGAGATCTTTCTGCAGGTCCCACATCTTTGTGAGGCATTCTCCTCCACCCTCAGCTCTTGCTTACTAGTGTCCACCAGGTAGGGTGGAAAAAGTGCTGGACTTGAGTCAGAAAGATGCAGGAAGCAAATCTTAACTCAGATACTAACAGCTGGACATAGGCAAAGCACATAATCTTCCTGGTCTGCAGTTTCCTGCTCTGTAAAAGAGAAGATTGGAGTAGATAGCTTTTAAGATCTGTGCCAGCTTTACTATATGATCCTAGGTTTTTCTTTTATGAATCTATCAAGGATAATAGGGCTGCCTCAGAACAATCATAGCCAATTTCCTCAATTTACAAAAGGAAAAACTGAAGATCAGGAAGATAATGTAATTTGCCCAACATCACAGAAGGAGTATGAGAATCAGCGAGGAGCTTTGAACCCAGGTCTTCTAACTACAGGTCATTGCTTTTTCTTTTTCTTTTTC
>JAJPUD010019465.1:0-26507 GCA_023553655.1 Myrmecobius fasciatus | reverse complement strand
TGCTAAAATCTTATTTAAAATTTTTGCATCAATATTCATTAGGGAAACCGTCTATAGTTTTCTTTCTCTGTTTTCACCCTACCTGGTTTAGCTATCAGCACCATATCCGTCTCATAGAAGCAATTTGGTAGTATACCTTCTGTCCCTATTTTTTCAAATAGTTTGTATAGTATTGGAATTAATTGTTTTTTGAATTTTTGGTAGAATTCACATGTAAATCCATCTGGGTCTGGAGATTTTTTCATAGGGAGTTAATAGCTTGTTTTATTTCTTTTTCTAAAATGGAGCTACTTGGGGCAGCTAGGTGGCGCAGTGGTTAGAGCACCAGCCCTGAAGTCAGGAGGACCTGAGTTCAAATCTGGTCTCAGACACTTCCTAGCTGTGTGACCCTGGGCAAGTCACTTAACCCTAATTGCCTCAGCAAAAAAGCAAAAAAAAAAAATGAAGCTACTTAAATAATTTATTTCCTCTTCTGTTAACCTGGGCAATCTATATTTTTGTAGATATTCCTCCATTTCATTTAGATTATCAAATTTATTGGCCTAAAGTTGGGCAAAGTAACTCCTAATTATTACTCTAATTTCCTCTTCATTCCTTATCATTTTTGAGACTAACAATTTGATTTTCCTCTTTCCTTTTTCTTATCATATTAACTAAAGGCTTATCTATTGTATTGGTTTTTTCATAATACCAATTCAGTTTTATTTGTTAATTCAATAGTTTTCTTATTTTCAGTTTTATTAATATCATCTTTTATTTTCAGAATTTCCAATTTGGTATTTAATGAGGGTTTTTATTTTGCTCTTTTTCTAGTTTTTTTTTTTAATTGTAAGTCCAATTAATTGATCTTCTCTTTCTGTATTTTATGCAAGTAAGCATCTAGAGATATAAAGTTACCCCTTACAACCGCTTTGGCCGTATTCTACAAATTTTGGTATGTTGTCTCATTATTGTCAATTTGCTGGATGAAATTATTGATTGCGTCTATGATTTGCTCTTTCACCCATTCATCCTTCAGGATTAGATTATTTAATTTCCAATTAACTTTTGGTCTATTTTCTCCTGGCCTTATATCACATGTGAGTTTTATTGCATCATGATCTGAAAAGGTTGCATTTACTATTTCTGCTTTTCTGTATTTATTTTGAAGTTTTTATGCCCTAACACATGATCAATTTCCCTGAACCCCTGAAAAAAAAGTATACTCCCTTCTATTGCCATTAAATTTCTTGCAGAGATCTCTCATACCTAACTTTTCTAACATTTTGTTTACCTCGCTAACTTCTTTCTTATTTATTTTGTGGTTTGATTTATCTAATTCTGAGAGAGCAAGGTGGAGATCCCCCACTAGTACAGTTGTACTGTCTATTTCTCCTTGCATCTCTGTTAGTTTCTCCTCTAGGAATTTGGATGCTATACCACTTTGTGCATATATGTTTATTATTGATACTGCTTCATTGACTATGGTACCCTTTAGTAAAATATAGTTTCCTTCCTAATCTCTTTTAATTAGATCTATTTTTGCTTTTACTTGATCTGAGATAAGGATTGCTACCCCTGCTTTTTTTTTGTTGTTCACCTGAAGCATAAAAGATTCTGCTCCAGCCCTTTAGCTTCACTCTGTATGTATCTCTATGTTTTAGATGTGTTTCTTGTAAACAACATATTTTAGGATTCTGGCTTTTAATCCAATCTGCTATCCCCTTCTGTTTTATGGGAGAGTTCATCCCATTCACATTCACAGTTAAAATAACTATATCTATATTTCCTGCCATCTTATTTACCCAAAGTTATATTTTTCTCTTCCTTTTCCCCTTATTCCCTTCCCCCCTCCCCAGGATTTTGTTTTTGATGACCACCTCCTTCCAGCAGTCCTCCCTCTCTTAGGAACCCCCTCCTTTTTTACACCTTTTCCCCTAATCTTTCTATTAGTTTATCCCTTTCTTTTCCTCCTTTCCCTCCTACTTCCCTATAAGGAGGGCCAAGTTTTTCTTTGAAACCAAATGTGTCTAATTTACTCTTTTAGACCCCAATCTAATGAGAGTAAGATTTACACAATACTCATCGCCTTCTCTTCTTTCCCTCAATTATATTAGATTTTCTATGTCTCTTCATGAGACTTTGCCCTATTTTATCTCCTTTTTATTTTATTTTACCTCCTTCCCCCCTTCTTTTTTTACAGTATGATATCCCTTCTGCCTCTAATTTCTTTTCCATTATTATCAAAGTAAAATCAAATTATACACCCATTCATTAAGGCTACTGATAGTAGAGATATAGTTCTCAAGTGTTCTTTCCTTTTTACCTTTTTATGCTTCTCTAGAGTTCTGTGTTTGGAGGTCAATTTTTTTGTTCAGATCTTGTCTTTTCATTAGAAATAGGTGAAATTCTCCTGTATCATTTAATGGCCATCTTCTTCCCTGGAAGATAATGCTCATTTTAGCTGGATAGCTTATTCTTGGCTGTAATCCAAGTTCTTTTGCCTTTTGGAATATCTGATTCCAGGCCCTTTGATCCTTTAATGTGGAAGCTGACAGACCTTGTAAAATTCTATTGCTAGTTCCTTGGTATTTGAACTGTTTTTTTCTAGCTGCTTGCAATATCTTTTCCTTGGTGCTATAGTCCTGAAATTTGGCCATGATATTTCTTGGGGTTTTAATTTTGGGGTCTCTTTCAGGAGGTGATCTGTGAATTTTTTCAATGCCAAGTTTGCCTTCTGATTCTAAAACATCAGGGCAATTCTCTTTCATGATTGCCTGGAAGATAGCATCAAGATTCTTTTTTTCATCGTGACTTTCAGGGAGTCCAATAATCCTTATATCGTCTCTCCTGGATCTGTTTTCCAAGTCAGTTGTTTTTCCTAGGAGATATTTCATATTTTCTTCTATTTTTTCATTTTTTTGTTTTTGTTTGACTGATTCTTGAAGTCTTATTGAGTCATTCACTTCAATTTGTTCAATTTTAATTTTTAAGGTATTATTTCCTTCAGTTATCTTTTTTAGCTCCTTTTGTAACTGGCCAATTGATTTTTTTGGTTCAATGCATTCTTTTTCAATTTTGCCAATTTTATTTTTCAGTGAATTGTTGTCTTTTTCCAATTCACTAATTTTGTTTTTCAGTGAATTGTTGCCTTTTTCCAATTCACTATTTTTATTTTCCAGTGAGTTGGTGACTTTTTCCAATTCACCAATTTTTTTCAGTGAATTATTGTCTTTTTCCAGTTCACCAGACTTGTTTTCCATTTTTTCACATCTCTGTTGCGGGGTGATATTTTCTTCTTGCACTGATCTCGATTTATTTCCCCATTATTCTTCTAACTCTCTTTTGAGATTCTTTATCCAATCTTCCAGGAAAAGGTGACCAGCTCATGTCTGCCTTTGTGACTTCCTCTGGGATTGTTTTCAGAACCTCAGAATCTGGGGTCTGCCCTACTTTCTCTCCATAAAAGCTGTCAATGGTGAGAGCTTTCTTTTGCTTCTTGCTCATATTTTTGAGCTGAGGTATCAGTCACCAGCAGGGAATTCTGCTGCAGTTTCAATTTGCCCTGGGGCAGTTTGCCAAGTTGACTTCCTGTCTGGGGCTGCTTGGCTAGATCTGCACTAGGATCATGCTTTCAGCTGCTCTCAATCCACCCTTTACCAAAGGCCGATCTGCCAAAGCACCTGCCCGCAAGCAAAGCAAAGTGGCCCAAGTGTCTCCCAGGGACTTCCTGGCAGCCTAAAATCCTCTGCTCCGTCCCAGCCCCGGACTTGCATCCCAGCTGCACACTGGTGTCTGAGCACTGGCGTCTGAGTGCTGGGAGTTGCTTGATCCCCTGCCCGTCTAAAACTGACCTTCTCTGGAGTTCTTTCAAAGTAGATTTGGATAGAAGTGCATTGTAGTCCAAGTGTTTGGTGGAGCCCTCACTCCAGAACCAGTTTGGAGGCTCAATTTGTCTGGGTCTGAAGGAAGGTCTCAGGAGCTCACAGAGAATGCTGTCTGCAGTTCGCCATTTTGGTTCTGCCCCCCTTTCCATTATTTATAGACAAGGGAAGATTCATCCTTTGTCAAAAAACAGGGCAGCTCCTATTCTCTGTCTGTATATAGAGGAACACCTTTCCATAAAAGATTCCTATTAGGTCATATAGTGATTTTTTCCCTTAAGTCTGGACATTTTAATCATATTCTACTGAAAATGGTAAAGAAGCCCATTCCTATAGACTTCAGAATCACGTTGCTCTGAATTATTTGGCAGGGAGGAGGGAAGTGTGCAGAAAGTAAAATGAACAGAAAAAGAAAATGAACAACAAATGGTAATCCAAAGGGCTATTAGAAAAAAAAACGTAATATCCTTTGTTATGAATTTTAAAAAATTCTTTCAAGATGGAGAAAGGAATAGTTACTTAGAGATTCACTTATTTTTTTTTGTCTTAGCAAGCAATCTTTAAGAAAGATGTTCTCTCAATAAGAATCTATTGAAGAGAGAGTAAAGTGCTCAAAACCAAATCAGTATATCTTATACCCCATGTGTACACTTTCTGTTATGCCTCCATGCACATAGGAAGCTCTTAATGAACTTCCAGGGCATGGAGAAGTCATTAGGGATATAAGATCAGGCTCATAATCACTCCTTCAGGTAAGATCTGCTGCTCATTTATGGATATGATCACTTTTTCCTTCAGGGAAACTACCATAGTGGTATATGAGAAAACAGTTCAAATTATAAGGCAAGGCATAAATTGTAAATGATTCACTCCAGTTTCATGAACCAAAACAAACACAATATTTAACAACTAATTTCCAGCCACATTTGTTATAATTTTAATCTATCTTCCATCATCTTTTATATCCATCTGAAAAGAAATCATACTCAACACACTCAGGGATAATACAGTTCCTTAATGTTATAACAGTGAATCTTACTGAGCAACAAAAGGGAGAGGATTTTTTTACTTGTAACTTTATCTGTTTTCTTGTGTTCCCCAACAAGATGATAGATGCTGCTAAAGGTTTAATGACTAGCTCTCTAGAAAAAAAAGTGTGTGTGTTTGTGTGTGTAGTTGTGTGTAGTTGTTGTTATTGAATTATTGTATCATTTTTCAGTTATGTATAACTCTTTATGACTCCATTTGAGGTGTTTTTGGCAAAGAAACTGAAGTCTCTTGCCATTTCCTTCTCCAGTGTGTCTCCATTTTACAGATAAGAAAACTGAGGCAAATATGGGTTAACTGACTCCAGCACTCTATCCACTATATCATGTAGCTGATATATTTATGTCTCTCTCTATATATGTGTATGTGTGTGTGTTTGTGTGTATAGGCATACATATATATGATACACTTTAATATTTTAAACCTTAATATTTTCTCTATCAATTTAAATTTAGTCAATCAACAAAATTCTACACCAAGCCTTATTTGTGTCATTTGCCATTTTTTGAGCTATAACAGATCATAATGAAAATTTAAAAATTAGTTCTCACAAGTTACTCTAAGATTTAACCAACATACACAATAGGAAGCAAGCTCCTTGAGGGTAGGGATTCTTATTTTATATTGTATTGTCACTGCCTAGCACAATGCTTGGAATATAATAATAGGATCATAAGATCATGGTTTTAGAACCAGTAGGAATATCACTGTTTACCTAGTCCCTTTCTTCCACTGACTCATTTTACATTTGAGATATTGAAAAACAGAGACATTAGCTGAATTACTTGTGATCATATAACTAGGGTCATTGTTGATGCTACTTGAGTTTTCCTGAGCTTAAAAACAGATCTCTATCCACAAAAAAATTTTGTCTCTAGTTAGCAGTTAATGGATAACTTGCTGAGATGACTTGAACAACAGACAAAACAGAATAAACAAAAAGTTTTTAGAGATGTTTGCCTAACAAGTCTCTAATAACTTTAAATTAAAACTTTTGAAAACTACTATAAAATCCTTTGTGGGAAATTGGTCTCTAAATAACAACCTGTTCTCATCTGATCTCTGGAGAGCTTTAGAAAAGGAGACCACTTTTATTAGTTGCCACAGTATCTGGCTGTTTGCATAGATTTTGCTCTTTTATGCTTTTTATTTGTAAGGGAGGAGGAACTCCAGAAGTCTGGTTTTGGATCACTGCTTTCCATGCAGAGATGTGAATCCAAAATGTCCACCCCTACTTAATTCTGAAAAATGATGCTGAAAGTTACGAATGAAGAAACATGAAATTCTTGGCATTTTCCTGCTGTTTTTCAGAGTAAATGTGGATGCTCAGTAGCTAGGATCAATGTAGAGAGAATGTGTAGAAACCCCTGTGATTCTGAGGACTGCACAGGTGTTGCCAATGGACCATGGGAAGCATGACAGTGCCCATTCAAGGTGCTTCAGTGACTGACAGAAGAGGCAAAAGGGGGTCCCAGGTGCATGGCCAGGTAGCACTGGATGAATGCCAAAAGAGGCTATCTGGAGTGCTCATTGAAAGGATACACATTTCTTTCTTTCATCCTGAAACTGCTGAAGTGTTGTTTTTTAATGAAAATATTTATAAGGGAAGTTACTTGTGCATATTTCTCAGATTTTTAAAAACAAAAATCATAAAATGGTTTTGGAAAATTAACATGACAATCAATATCTTTATATAGCTAATTTTCTAATGATTAATTTTTAGAAATTCATATTTTTAGCAAGATACTAGAAACACTTTGAGAAACATGGAATCATAACTCACATCTCTAAAAATGCAATATGACATTATTATTTCTCCAAAGCCCTTTTCTTCCTCACGACAAATGTCAGTTTTGTGAAGGGTAGATTAGAGTAGAGAGAGACTTGAGACAGGTAGTTCAATTATAAGTCTATTGAAGTAGTTGTCTGACTAGGTAAAAAGTGAGATATGTAAGAGAAAGTCTTGAGACAGGAAATTCAAGGTGGATTTATGTAGTGAGCAGGAATGGGAAATGGAGTGACCCCAAAAATTGTCAACCTGGGGAACTAGAAGGATTTTTATTTATTTAAAACCATTACAAAATAGAAAATGAAAAAAAAGGTTCATCAATTTCCATTTCAAGAAAATCTATATAATACATGCCACATGCTATATTCAAAGCTGCCCACTTTTATTTGCTTTATTATAGGTTTTCTTTTGTTTGCTGTCCATTTTTTACTTTATTCTTTTCCCCCTTTCTTCTCCTCTTCCTTGCCAAAAAGCTACAATTAAGTGTGGTTTTACTTATTACATATATATATATATATATATACATATATATATATATATTTATGTGTGTGGGGGTGTGGGTGTGGGTGGGTGTGAGTGTGGGTGTGGGTGTATGTGTGTGTCTCTCTCTATATATAGATATACACACATATACGCACATATACATATACCTAGATTTTATAATGTGATTATAAACATGAACATATATGTTCATGTATATCTATATAAGATTGTACTATGCTTATTTGTCCTCTCTCTACAGGTTGATAATATCTTCCTTCATAAATTCAAGTCTTTCCATATTTTTCTGAATCTACCATCTCATCATTTCCTATACCATAGCATTATTCCAACATTATACTATCTACTCATTTAAAAAAAAATCTAAAACAATATTAATTAGCATAGCTGGCATATTGTGTAGTTATCCTATTTTCCTTTTCTGAATAAATCTTTTATACCATTAATTTTCAGATTAATGATTACTACCCCTGCTTCCAGTTCATTGCTTAGGTTTAGATCTTCTAAGGAAAGTATATGAAAAGCCATGGAAAATATTTACATAGCATTCAAATTTTGGAAGGGGTTATGAGATCAATTGATGGAGAAAATATCTGCACTGATGAGATCAAAGAACTTATTAAATCAAAACTTTTTTCAAATTCCATCTCATCAAGGGAGTTTTCCAAGTAGTTGAAAACTTTCAATCATGTTATCTTTCTTCAAATGTTTTCAGCAACTAACTTATACCATAGTCACCATAATAATGACAATTAAACTGCCAAAATAAACATATATAGAAAATAAAAACAGAAAGTTTATTCAACAGAACTGTAACTTGCCATAAATTTTATCAATATACATTTAAATGAGATTTATAGAAAACTTATTGATGCTACAGGTACTACTGTTACTATAATTCCCTTTGGTGCAATTACTACTACCATATCTGCATAATATGTAATGTTTTCTGCTCTACAGAGTGCTTTCCTCAAATGGATGGAAACAACCATGAGAAGACAGCATTATGAATATTATTATTTTAATTTTACAAATGAATAAACTATGTCTCATTGAAATTAATTTGTCCATGATCACCTAGATAATAAGTATTAAATCAGAAATTCAGGCCCAGGCTCATTATTTCCAAGTGTGAAATTATTCTGCTTTGCCAATTCTTCTCTGATTAGAAGGACATGGGCTATATATTTTTTCTTCAGTAGTGATTATGGATCCACCTTCACTCTTTTACTCATTATCCTTTTGCAATCAAGGCTACTTATTTGCTAAATTGTTGACCTGGAGCCACCTTGTTAAACCCTGACTCAAAGCAAGAATATCATCTTTAGAAGTATTTGAAACTTTAAACACTTTAAAAGTGTTTGAAATAAGGATATTCTAATACTAAAATGCTTCTAATAATGAAAAACTTATTACCTAAACAAAAAAGCTATTCTGCTTTTAGACTTCTCTTTGTTAGATATTTTTTGTATTTTTTATATTCAAACAAAATCTGACTTCTTATAACTTCTCTCCTTTCCCATCAATTGAAACATATGGTATATCTTTTACCATTCAGATACAGTGATCATATATCACTTAAATATTATTTTCTCCAGACTACTCATTCCTAGTTTCTTTAAGTCATTCTCACAAAATGTGATTTCATTCTCTTTATTATTTTAGGCATGTTTCTCTGAATGTGTTCTAGCTCAGATTGTCAATGGCTCTTTTATAATGTGATGACCTAAATTGAATTTTACCTTTGAGTTGTGGTCTGAATAGGCCAGAGTTCAATTCATTAGGACTTTTTTATTCCATTAAGCTAGACAAAGATACCATTGACAGCTCTATAAAGCTGTTGACTCCAATTGATATTATACTGCAATTTTTTGATAAAGCATCATCTATTGTCACCAAGAAGATCCAAGGCAGCTGTTCTAGACAAACAATTTAAACCCAAGACTATGACCTTAGTACCGTAGCCACCCTGCCCTAAACTTTTGCAATTTTGAGGCTGGTAAACTAATGAAGATACATCTGATTTGGTAACTGAAAAGAGTTTCCAAAAGAAGAAAGATTATATTAAGAATAACAGACCCACTGAATGTTAGGGCTGTAAGGGACTTTAGAATTAATCAGGTCCAAAGCCTTCATTTTACACATAAGGAAATTGAGACCAAAAAAGTTAAGTAATGGGCCTCAAATTGCACAACTTATGTGTATGCTGTAAACACCCCAAACATTCTATAAATTTTTAACAGAATTCAGGCAGCTCAACTAGTTTGTTGTCTGCAACTTGTTTTGCATGCATAATTGATATGAATGACAAATTTCTGTCAGTATATTCAGATACGGTACACATCGATAAAATTAATTGTTCAGTTTAAAATATGAAGTGAAACTAAGGTAGTTTAATGGTAAAATGGCATTTTGAATTATTCTGCTCATAAATAAATATAAAACTGGGTATTAATAATAAGTCAAAATTGTTTTTACCTCATAAAACATGACGCATAGCCATGATGTTATTAATTATTGTTCTGTAGAATATTTTACAGGATGCCTATGAATACTAAAGATTTCTCTATAACTCACGAATCTTGCACCTTCCATGCTGTCCCTGTTAATTGGCATTTTAAAAATGGTTCTAAATCAAATCACTATCAGTGCTATTTGAGAAAACATCTCTCTGACTTTGAAAATAAACAGGTTTTTCAGGCAACCTCCACCTTGGTTCCCTATAGTTCAGGAGGTTAAAAAATCATTTTTAACTTAAACATCTTCTACTCATTGCACACAATAAAGCTCTCACTCTATATCTCTGTATATAAACTGTCATTGTGCAATATGAAGATGGAGACAATGTAAAAGAGTAAGGTGTGTCCAATCAAATCTTTAAAACTTTATTTATTTTTAATACTTTAATGCTGTAATGCTTTATGAATCACACTGGGAGAGAAAAATCATAACAAAAAGGGAAAAACCATGGAAGAAGGGAAAAAAAAACAGGAAAAACAGAACAAAGATTGTGTAGATTTACATACAGCCTCCATTTTCTTTTTTCTGGATGTGGATGATGTTTTCTATCCAAAGCCTATTGGGATTGCCTTGGCTCACTGAACCATTGAAAAGAAAGAAGTCTTTCACAGTTGATCATCGCATATTCTTCCTGTTATTGTGTACAATATATTCCTGATTTTGCTTATTTTGCTCAGAATTAGTTCATATCAATCTTTCCAGGCCTTTCTAAAATTAGCTTGTTCATCACATTTTAGAGAACAATGATATTCCATTATTTTCATATATCAAAATTTGTTCAGCCATTCCCCAATTGATGGGTATCTTCTCATTTTCCAATTCCTTGCTACCACAAAAAAAAAGCTGTTACAAACATTTTTGCACATGTGGCTCCTTTCCCTTTCTTTATGATTTCCTTGAGATATAGACCCAGTAGTGGCACCACTGGATCAAAATGTATGCAGAGTTTGAGACCTCTTTAGTTTCAAATTGCTCTCTAGAAGGGTCGGATCAGTTCACAACTCCACCAACAATACATTAGTATCCCAGTTTTCCCACATCCCCTCCAACATTTATCATTATCTTTTCCTGTCATCTTTTTTATTTTTTATTTTTTTTGCTGAGGCAATTAAGGTTAAGTGATTTGCCCAGGGTCAACAGCTAGGTAATTTTAAGTGTCTGAGACCAGATTTGAACTCAGGTCCTCCTGACTCAGGGCTGGTGCTCTATCCACTGTGTCACCTAGCTGCCCCTTTTCCTGTCATCTTAACTAAATTGAGAGGTGTGAGGTGGTAGCTCTCAGATGTTGCAATTTACATCTCTCTAATCAATAGTGATTTAGAGCATTTTTTCATATGACTATAAATGGCTTTAATTTTGTCATCTGAAAGGATATGTTTGTCCATATCCTTTGAATATTTATCAACTGGCAAATGATTTGCATTTTTATACATTTCACAAATTCTATATATTTTAAAAATCAGGCCTTTATCAGAAATGCTGAGTGTAAAAAATTTCCCTCAGCTTTGTACTTCCCTTATAATCATGTTTCTGTTGATTTTGTTTGTGCAAAAATGTTTTTAATTTAATGTAATCAAAGTTGTCCATTTTGCCTTTTATAATGTTCTCTAGTTCTTTTTTGGTCATAAATTCCTCCCTTTCTCCAAAAATCTGATAGGTAAATTATCCCTTTCTCTCCTAATTTATTTATGGTAGCCTTTGTGGCCAAATCATGTACTCATTTTCTTCTTTATTTTGGTATGGGCTGTCAGATGTAGGTCTAAGATGAGTTTCTGACATTATTTTACAATTTTCCCAGAAATTTTTGTCAAATAGTGAGTTCTTATCCCAGGATCTGGAGTTTGGGGCTTTTTCAAATACTAGAATACTATAGTCATTGATTATTGTATTGTGTGTATTTAAACTATTCCACTGAGACACCACTCTATTTCTCAGCTAGCATGAAATGGTTTTGGTGACTGCTGCTTTATAATATAGTTTCAGTTCTGATACTACTAGGCCACCATCCTTTGTATTTTTTTTTCATTTATTTCCTTGATATTCTTGATCTTTTGTTATTCCAGATGAATTTTGTTACTATTTTTTCTAGCTTTGTATAAAATACTGTTTGAAAAACAGAAGCTGATTGCAGACTGGATTAAAAGCCAGAATCCTAAAATGTGTTGTTTACAAGAAACACATCTAAAACATAGAGATACATATAGAGTGAAGGTGAAGGGCTGGAGCAGAATCTATTATGCTTC
This sequence comes from Myrmecobius fasciatus, assembly GCA_023553655.1. Lineage (NCBI taxonomy): Eukaryota > Metazoa > Chordata > Mammalia > Dasyuromorphia > Myrmecobiidae > Myrmecobius > Myrmecobius fasciatus. The sequence continues at coordinate 14,544 of JAJPUD010019465.1, read as the reverse complement.
AGGTGAACAAACAAACAAACAAAAAAAGCAGAAGTAGCAATCCTTATCTCAGATTAAGTAAAACCAAAGATAGATCTAATTAAAAGAGATAAGGAAGAAAACTATATTTTACTAAAGGGTACTATCATTATTTAGAATGAAGCATTATCAATACTAAACATATATGTACCCATACTTTACATATGGTATAGCATCCAAATTCCTAGAGGAGAAGTTAAGAGAGATGCAAGAAGAAATAGAGAGCAAAACTATACTAGTGGGGGATCTCAACCTTGCTCTCTCAGAATTAGATAAATGAAACCACAAAATAAATAAGAAAGAAGTTAGGGAGATAAACAAAATGTTAGAAAAGTTAGGTATGAGAGATCTTTGGAGAAAATTGAATGGAGACAGAAGAGAGTTTACCTTTTTCTCAGAGGTTATACAAAAATTGACCATGTTGTTAGGGCTAAAAACCTCAAAATCAAATGAAGAAAGGCAGAAATTGTAAATGCATCATTTTCAGATCATGATGCAATAAAAATCACATGCAATATAAGGCCAGGAGAAAATTGGAAATTAAATTTTCTAATCATAAAGAATGAATGGGTGAAAGAGCAAATCATAGACACAATCAATAATTTCATCCAGGAGAATGACAATAATGAGACAACATACCAAAATTTGTGGGATATGGCCAAAGCAGTTATAAGGGATAATTTTATATCTCTAGATGCTTACTTGCATAAAATAGAGAAAGAGAAGATCAATGAATTGGGCTTACAATTAAAAAAGCTAGAAAAAGAGCAAATTAAAAACCCTCAATTAAATAGCAAATTAAAAATTCTGAAAATAAAAGGAGAGATTAATAAAATTGAAAATGAACTATTGAATTAATAATTAAAACTAAGAGTTGGTTTTATGAAAAAACCAACAAAATAGATAAGCCCTTATTTAATTTTATTATAAAAAGGAAAGAGGAAAATCAAATTGTTAGTCTCAAAAATGATAAGGGAGAACTTTCCACCAATGAAGAGGAAATTAAAGCAATAATTAGGAGTTACTTGGCCCAACTTTATGCCAATAAATTTGATAATGTAAATGAAAGGGAGGAATATCTACAAAAATATAGATTGCCCAGGTTAACAGAAGAGGAAATAATATTTAAATAGCCCCATTTTAGAAAAAGAAATAGAACAAGCTATTAATCAACTCCCTAAGAAAAAACCTCTAGGGCCAGATGGTTTTACATGTGAATTCTACCAAACATTTAAAGAACAATTCATTCCAATACTATATAAACTATTTGAAAAAATAGAGAAAGAAGGTGTACTACCAAATTCCTTCTATGATACAGATATGGTGGTGACAGCTAAACCAGATGGGGTGAAAACCAAGCAAGAAAACTATAGACCAATTTCCCTAATGAATATTGATGCAAATATCTTAAATAAGATATTAGCAATGAGATTACAGAAAGTTATCCCCAGGATAATACACTATGACCAAGTAGGATTTATACCAGGAATGCAGAGCTGGTTCAATATTAGGAAAACTATCAGCATAATCAATTTTATTAATAACCAAACTGATAAAAATCATATGATTATCTCAATAGATGCAGAAAAAGCATTTGATAAAATCCAACACCCATTCCTATTAAAAACACCAGAGTATAGGAATGAAATGAACTTTTCCTTAAAATGATCAGTAACATCTATGTAATGGCGACAAACTAGAACCATTCCCAATAAGGTCAGGAGTAAAACAAGGCTTCCCATTGTCACCATTACCATTTAATATTGTATTAGAAATGTTAACTTTGGCGGTAAAAGAAGAAAAATAGATTAAAGGAATTAGAGTAGGTCATGAGAAAACCAAATTATCACTCTTTGCTGATGGCATGATGGTATACTTAGAGAACTCTAGAGACTCAACTAAAAAAACTACTAAAAACAATTCAAAACTTTAGCAAAGTTGCAGGATGCAAAATAAATCCACATAAATCAGCAGCATTTTTATATATTACCAACAAAGTTCAGCAGCAAGAGATACAAAAAGAAATTCCATTCGAAATAACTGTCTATACTATAAAATATGTGGGAATCTCTCTGCCAAGGAAAAGTCAATTATACGAATGAAACTACAAAACACTTTCCACACAAATAAAGTCAGACCTAATCAATTGGAAAAACATTAAGTGCTCTTGGGTAGGCTAAACGAATGTAATAAAAATGATAATACTACCCAAACTAATTTACTTATTTAATGCCATATCAATCAAACTCTCAAGAAATTATTTAACAGATCTAGAAAAAATAGTAGCACAATTCATTTGGAAGAACAAAAGGCCAGGAATTTCAAGGGAATTAATGAAAAAAAAAGGCTGATGAGGGCGGCCTTACTGTTCCAAATCTAAATGTGTATTATAAAGCGGTGGTCCTCAAAACCATTTGGTACTGGCTAAGAAATAGTGTAGTCAATCAGTGGAATAGGATAGGATTACAGGACAAACTAGGCAATAACTATAGCAATCTAGTGTTTGATCAACCCAAAGACCTCACCTTTTGAGATAAGTGCTCTTTATTTGACAAAAACTGCTGGGAAAATTGGAAACTAGTATGGAAGAAATTAGGGCTTGACCCACATCTAAAACCATATACCAAGATAAGATCTAAACAGGTTCATGATTTAGACCTAAAGAGTGATATTATAATCAAATTAGAGGAACATAGGATAGTTTACCTCGCAGACCTGTGGAGAAGGAATTTGTGTCCAAAGAAGAACTGGAACTCTTTATTGAACGTCAGATAGATAATTTTGACTGTATTAAGTTAAATTTTTTTGTACAAACAAAACTAATGCAGACAAGATTTTGAGGGAAGCAATAAATTGGGAAATCATCTTTACATTTAATGGTTTTGATAAAAGCCTCATTTCTAAAATATATAAAGAATTGTCTCATATTTATAAGAATTCAAGCCACTCTCCAATCAATAAATGGTCAAAGGACATGGACAGACAATTTTCAGATGATGAAATTAAAACTATTTCTAGGTATATGAAAAGGTGCTCCAAATCACTATTGATCAGAGAAATGCAAATTAAGACAACTCTGAGGTACCACTACACACCTGTCAGATTGTCTAAGATGACAGGAAAAGACAATGACAAATGTTGGAGTGGATGTGGGAAAACTGGGACACTGATACATTGTTAGGGGAAGTGTGAACGGATCCAACTATTCTGGAGAGCAATTTGGAACTATGCTCAAAAAGTTATCAAACTGTGCATACCCTTTGACCCAGCAGTGTTTCTACTGGGCCTATATTCCAAAGAGATCTTAAAGAAAGGAAAGGGACCCACATGTGCAAAAATGTTTGTGGCAGCCCTTTTTGTAATGACTAGAAACTAGAAACCGAATGGATGCCCATCAGTTGGAGAATGGCTAAATAAATTATGGTGTATGAATGCCATGGAATATTATTGTTCTGTAAGAAATGACCAGCAGGATGATTTCAGAGAGGCCTGGAGAGACTTGCATGAACTGATGCTGAGGAAAATGAGCAGAACCAGGAGATTATTATACATGGCAACAACAAGACTATATGAGGATCAATTCTGAAGCAAGTGGCTCTCTTCAACAATGAAATGTTTCAAACCAATTCCAATTGTTCAGTGATGAAGAAAGCCATATACACCCAGGGAGAGGTATATGAATGTGGACTACAACATAACATTTTCGTGCTCTCTATTGATGTTTGCTTGCATTATGTTTCCCTTCTCAGATTTTTTTTCTTGTAGATCTGATTTTTCTTGCACAGCAAGATAACTGTAAAAATTTGTATACACATATTTGATTTGTCAAGTATTTTAACATAATTAGTATGTAGTAGACTTCCTTCCATCTGGGGGAGGGGTGGGCGCTAGGGGGGAAAATTTGTAACAGAAAGCTTTGTAAGGGTCATTGTTGAAAAATTACCCATACATATGTTTTGCAAATAAAAAGCTTTAATAAAATGAAAAAAAATAATGTTTGATAGTTTGATTGACATGGCACTAAACAAGTAGGCCAATTTAGGCCTACTCATGAACAATTGATATTTTTTCCACTTGTTTAGATCTGACTTTATTTGTGTCAGAAGTGTTTGTAATTGTGTTCATATAGTTCTTGGACTTGTCTATCCAATAAAATATTAAGAATAGTCATGATCCCTAATCATATCTATAGAGTTCATGGATTATCTCCCTGAAGTTTAATGACAACAGAGATAAATGTGCAATAATAGACTAGTCAGATTAAAAATGATGAGACAGTAAAATATTAGACTTGGACAATAGGTATAAGCATCTAAATTAGATCATTAGTGAGAAAGTAAGGGAAAATAGGGATGGAAATAAGCATTTATATAATGATTTGTGTGTTAGGCACTGTGTTAAGCAATGCTTTGCAAATAAAATCTCATTCAATTCTCACAATAACCTGGCATGGCAAGTTTTTAATTATCCTCTTTTGATAGTTGAGGAAACTGAAGCAAATAGAAGTTAGTGACTTACCCAAAGAGCAAGTGGGTAAGGATGTATCTAAACTCAGATCTTCTTGAAGTCTAGATCCATTGCTCTATTCACTATGCCCCCATTTTTCTCAAGAAGAAAAAAGAAAATGCCTAGAAGCTGACTATTCCTTTATACCAACTATGAAAAAATAACTCAGAAAAAATTTCTCTATAAATTACTAGAATATGCTATTTTCAGTTCAGACAAAAAGCATCATGGGTAACATGGTGGGTGAAATTGGACAATCTACCTTAGATTTTGTAATAGACAAGAAGAATATTGATTCAATACATTTTAGCTAAAATATATTTATCAAGCTTGATTCAGGAAAAAAAATTAGTAGGCTGAATTGCATAGTTTAAACTTTTAAATGATATATCAGTTTTGGAGGCATGGGAATCCTTGAGGAATGAAAATCAGAAGATAAAAATAATTATGTTGAGAAAAGAAATTGTAGACACCAAAGTAGATACATAAGATATTGACCAACTTAGATTCTCCAACATCATGTACTGAAGCTGAAAGTGCAACACTAGCATTGCAACCATTCCTTTGTCAGTCTCTGGGTTGGATAAATCTAACCAGCTCTCGTACTGACATGTTCCCAGAAGAAAAATAAAAAAAAATTCAAAAATCAACCTGATAATTAAAATTTAACAGTCAATATGAGTTCAGCAATGCAGTTTGGCAGCCAAAAAACCTAATGAAATATTATATTGTTTTGAGAAAAAATACTGAGTCCACAGGAAATAGTCTTCCCATATTCCACTCTGTTTAGATCAAAACTAAAGTATTTTTTAAAGATAGGTGCTTGGCCCTATGCTGTTGAAATGTTTGACTTATGACTTGAATTAAGAGATATATACCAAACTTATCTAATTTGCTAATGCAATAAATCCAAGAACGGTAGCTAGCACAAGGAATGGCAAAGAATCAAACAAGATGTTAACTATGGCAAGATATTTTGCCCAAATTATCGGTTTGTCCTTTGGTCATCTTTTAGTTGTATTCCCCTCTTCCATGACCTCAAATGAGTTTGTTTGGTATTTTTTTGGCAGAGGTACTGAAGTATTTTGCTTTTTTCTTCTCCAAGTCATTTTACAGTTAAGGAAAATGAGGAAAATAGGGGTAAGTGACTTGACTAGGGTTATGCAACTAATAAAATGTTTGAAGCTAGATTTGAACTCAGAAAGATGAGTCTTCCTAACTCCAAGCTTAAGACTCTTATTTACTATATCACCTAGCTGCCATACTGTCAATATGGAGACAGAAATGAATTTGTTCTTGTAAATGAAAACAAAACAAAATAAAAATCCTTATATCCTTTTAAATATTGAAAGGAAAAAGAAGGGACAAAATTATTAACTACTTGGCTAGATAGAAGTGGGGGAATAGAACAGACATTTGTGCAATGCCTGTATTATGAGAAGCTATTTAATACATGCTTTATAAATATTATCTCAAGGACATTTACAAAACTATATTAAAGAAGATTTAAAACAAATAAGAGGGAAAATTATCCAACCCATATTTGTTTCAGATTTTTTTAAAATAAAATGTTCTTAGAAATGGGAAAGACAAAACAAAATATAAAATTATTAATACAGATAAGCAAGATTCTGTCACTTAGGTGATTCCTCAGTGAATTTAAATTGCTTTATTCAGGTGAACTACCATCCAGAATGTCATAGTAGTGGTGGTTGTTTATCATTGGCAAACCTTGAAACCTCATAGAAAACATGTGAATTCATATAGGAACAAAATTGGGAAAATACCTTAATTTTCTCTAAAAGGAGGAGATTTTGAATTTTATAAAATGCAAATTCATGGTCTTGACTTTAATATCAAGCCAAATTTTTATAGACTACATAATTAAAGGAATAGTTGACAATTATTTGGAACATGAATAACGTAACTATGCTATATCTATATTATTATAACCAAATCAGAAAACAGAAATTTTAGGATTAAATGGAATGATAAATGACAAGTCCTTCCTCGAGAGCCAAATCAAGGAATTGAGGAATTGACTTTGTTGTACACAGAAGGGCAAGAAAAAATATTTCTTTTTTTCTAGTAAATTTATTATTAATGCACATTGCTTTATCAATCATGTTGTGAAAAAAATCAGAGCAAAAAGGAAAAACTATGGAAGAGATTAAAAAAAAAACAGAAAAAAGAAGTGAACAAAGCATGTGTGGATTTGCATTCAGAGTCCTTAGTTCTTTTTCTGAATGCAGATGCTATTTTCTGTCCAAAGTCTATTGGGACTGTTTTGGATCACTGAACCACTGTGAAGAACCAATTCTTTCATAATTGATCATCTCACAATCTTGCTGTTATTGCGTACAATGTATTTCTGGTTCTGCTTGTTTTGCTCAGCATCAGTTCATGTAAATCTTTCCAGGCCTTTCTAAAATCAGCTTGTTCATCATTTTTTAAATAGAACAATAATATTACATTACCTTCATGTACTACAACTTGTTCAGCCATTCCCCAATTATGATATTCCATTACTTTTATATACCATAATTTATTCAGCCATTCCCCAGTTGATGGGCTTCCACTCATTTCCCAATTCTTTGCTATCACAAAAAGAGCTGCTACAAACATTTTTGCACATGTGGGTCCTTTCCCTTCTTTTATGAGATTTCCTTGGGATACAGACCCAGTAATGGCACTGTAGAGTTAAGGATATGCCCAGTTTTATAGCCCTTTGGGCAGAGTTCCAAATTGCTTTCCAGAATGGTTAGTTCAAAGAAATAGTATTTCATGGCACATTTGATTATACTGACATTCTGTGTTCATAAAGAATATATAAAAGGACACCATCATGAAGACAGTTGTATTTTATATGGTTATGTTATAACATATCAATCTTGTAAAAGCACTAGAGAAATTCTATGAAAAAATTTGATAAGATCTTTCGAACCAAATCTGCACATTGCTTGACAATTGGTGGCATCCATAGAAACCTTCACACATGGCACAAAATATGTATTCATTTAACTAATGAAAGTATACAAAGGTTTGCTGATTTTTCAGAAAATTTACTTATATATTATAACATTCTTTAAAAAGTATATTCTTTATTTTATGATTACTTTCTTCAGAATTGCTACCAGATTAAAACTAACATTGAATTATAAGAAAGATGACTACTACTGATGCTGCTGATGCTGCTCCTGCTACAAGCTGGAATATATATATATATATGTATATATATACATATATATATACATATATATATATATCTCACTCTAACGTTTACAAAGTACTTCACAAATTTACTTTCATTTTATCTTCACAACATTTTGTCCTCACAATACTATCATTCCTATTAAACAGATGAAGACATTAAAGTTAATAAAGAGTAAATAACTTATTCAGGATCACATAGCAGTTCAAGCTGGATTTGAATTCCTCTTTCTGCCTCCAGATGCACACTGTACATGAATTATAACAAAACATTTTAAATCGTTAATCACTGTGAAATAGGTAAAAGTTAAAAAAAAAGCACTGATTTTGGTTAATTCTAGAAAAATTTCAAATATTTTTAATTAATTGATTCTTAGATAATGACAATGATGAAGAAATAAAAGAGATTAAGGTTTAAAAACAAAAACAAACATACACTTTCTCAGGCAGATATTATTTAATTTCCTTGACAAATGGAGAAATATGGAAGCAAAGGAAAACATCAATTTTTAGTACAAGTATATTTGTAAAACTATGTAGAAAATGACCAAAAAATTGGTCATCTCATAATAAAGGTATCTATGGCAGAGCAGAGAGCTGATCTTAGAGTCAGGAAAACCTGTGTCCAAATTATGCCTTTTATACATTCTGAACAAGTTGTAAACTATTGCCCATGGCAAGTATCTAAGACCATATGTTGCAGAAAATTTGCATATAAGGAGGAACTTTTTTACCTGGAAGTTTTTGAATATCAATGAAATCACAGATCCAGGCCCTATCCCTTCTTGAAATGATGAAAAATCAATGAAGAACGATGAAGAGTAAACTAATTTTATTAGCAAAAAAATCACAAAAAAAAATCTATTCAGAGACTACATAAATGAAACTGGAAGGAAAAAACACACATTAGTGTTCTCTTCCTTCTTACATTATCTTATATTTCATTTTCTGTGTAAATGTTATAAACCTTTATCTACATTCACTATCAGATAATCTACTTGAGGAATAGACACTATTTTAAAAATCCAATTATTAAGTACTTCCTATAAACAAAGCACTGTACTAATGTATGAAGTACAACTAGAAAATAAAGATAGCCTTTGCTCTCAAGTAGCTCACATTCTAATTGGGAGGAGACAACACAAAAATAAGAATTCAGGATTGTATCCAATTTATGATAAATGAAAATGTCAATGTCAGGTTGAATTTAGCCAGAGAAAGTAGGATGGAAGTTCCCTCCCTCTCCAAGGATGTTAGCTGGTGTAACTGGAAGTAAGTGAAATATGTGAGCAACTTTCTCTCTGTCTCTCTTTTTCTCTGTCTGTCTGTCTGTCTGTCTCTCTTCCTCTCTCCCTTCTTCTTCCATCCTTCGCCCTCCTCCTTCACTCTCTCTGTACATATATATTCACATGTATATGTATTTATCTTTTTATCTATCTAGTTGTGTGTGCGCTGAGTAATCCAGATCTGACACTCACTCCTATTTGTTGAAATTGCAATCAGACCTCCATTCCTTGAACGGCAAAGCAAAGACAGACATTTATTGGTATGTTTTGTTGGACTTTATAAGTATAATAAGTATTGTTTATGGGCAAGTTAGGTAAAGAAAAGGAGAGAAATTGGAACTGAAAATTATATATATGTATAATTGGGATCAAGGCATTTAAATCTTAATTCAGTTTCTAAAGTTGTCATAGGAGAAAGCTATTAGCCTACTTTCATGTCATGGGGATATTTAAAGAAAGAATGGCTGAAAGTATTTGTAACAATGTTTGCCAACAGATTTTTTGGTAGTATTCTAAGTAGCATCTGGAAAATGAAGTGCACTGGGAAAGAGGAAGATAGTAACATCTGGCCTATGATACATTAAGTACAGAAAATTAAGATACAATGTAACTATTTGATCATATGATGGGAATGCCTTATCTTCCGTAATATAGATTTCCCCAAAGTACTTGTAGTCATTCTAAGTTTGCTGGCATATATATAAAGAAAAAAATATGCCATAATAATGATTTGGTTTCCAATACTTTTAACCTAACTAATCTTCATAAGGATCTCATTTGCTATTATTCTAAAATGAATAAACACAATTTTTGAAGTTTCAAGCTTTCCTTCAATAACAGGAAATAACTATTAGATTCATAATTCAGCATTATGGATTTTAAAAAAAATCTATAAATATTTTATGGATTTTTTTAGCACAAAAAATCCTATGCTGATCATTGTGCTTCAAAACTGACATTTGCTTAATGTGTCAAAAGTAAATTTTCTTGCTTTTGTTAACTGTTACTAAAAAAAAAATAAGGCCAATTCATTACCAATGTGTCATGGAATTAAAAGCTCAATGTGATAGCATGGTCAGTCAATACTCAATAAGCAATTATCTGTGTCAAGTACTGTGCTAAACATTGGACATACAATTCTATGCACAAGAAGAAAGAGGTTTGGCCCTTGAGGAATTTATATTCTATTGAAGGAATACAATTAATACAAGAAAGTTAAAAAGGTAGTTGGGAGTTATAAAAATATCCAATATAGTGGCATTATAGGAAAAGACAAGTACACCCAAGATGTCTGGGACATTCTCAAGTGGAGATTCTAGGAGAAACTATACAATCAGGGGGAGAACCTAAAAAGGTTTTCAATATGTGAATTGCAGATCAAGGGTTGGGGCATGGCAGAGAAAATGTAGAATAAAATCAAGATCTGTCAACATATTAACAAAACTAATGGTACATGCTGCTAATAAAAATGTCACATCTCATAAGGGTCTCCATAGTAATAGCTCCCATGAATGCAATTCTTTAAGGTTTGTAAAATCCTTCAAAAATATAATTGTATTTGATCCTTACAGCAGCCTTGTATTGTATCTATTTTACAGAAGAAGAATCTGAGGCAGACAGAAGTCAAATGACTTATGTTTAGCCACATAGCTAATGTTTGAAATGAGTAAATTTTTAAAAAGGTATCGCCAAATGAGCTATAGAACAATGAATTTCCAATCCATTAACTCTCAAAGGCCATGTATTAAATTCTAGAAAGAATACACCATCTATTCATAATAAGAGCACCAATGCTGACAAAATGACTAAGGCTTGAGATACTGACTGAAGTATTATTTATAATAATGATTATTATTATTAATTACTACAATGTGTATTAGAGGTAGCTAGATGGTGCAGTGGAGAGAATGCTAGACTTGAACTTCAGTAAAACCCGAGTTTAAATATAATTTTGGACATTAGCTATATAAGTATGGGTAAATCACTTTGGGGTTTGGTAGGTAGTTTTTTAGGGTTAAAACTGATGATCACCTGTTCAATAAAATGAGACAATTGGGTGTGATTTTAGTGGAAGAATACAAGGGAAGACTATAGATTGTGTTTATGCCTTATCACATTTATCTCACAAAACTTCAAAGGGTTATATTATATTAAGTCTAGAAGTCCACCTAATGATACAGACTAGATCTGTAATTTTATTGGTAAAGAGAAGTGCTGATGAGGAAACTCCCTTGATTGATGGAAGCTGGAGCACCTTCTTGATAACTTACAGTCTTAGAGATTTGTTTGACATAGAGAGAAGTTAAATGGCTTGCCCAGGATCATATATCTATTGTGTCAGAAGTATGACTTGAACTTGGGTCCTTTGCCCTTCAAGGAAATCTTCATCTATGAGGTCATGCTGCCTCACATAGTCCATATAAGCATTCATTACTTTTGGATTTTTCATATATTTTATTGATGATTGACTTTACAAACATATAGCAATGCCATCTTTTATCTAGCAACTGACTGTTTGCACCAAAGATTTAAAATCAAAACAGTTCAGCAAAACTCATCAAAGCATTTACTTTATCAGACAATGTATGTATCATTCCATACTGACATTCTCTTGACTCTATAATAAATGAACAAAAAAGATATTTTATATTTTTCCCATATTTTTCCAGTGAAGAGTTTGATCATCAAAGGGAAAAATAAATGGTTGGAATAAATGAATTTTAATAAGCTATTATTAAGGAAAAGTCCACTTATTCCAATACTCTCTAGTGTTTTTAAAAGGAATGGATATTGTATTTTATCAAATGCTTTTTCTGTATCTGTTGAGATAATCATATTTTTTTTGTTAATTTGGTTATTGTTATTATCAATTATGCTAATAGTTTTCCTAATATTGAACTATCCCTGCTTTCCTGGTATAAATCCTACTAGGTCATGATGTATTATCCTGGGAATGATTTTTTGTATTCTCTTTGCTAATATTTTATTTGAGGTTATTGCATCAATATTCATTAGTAAGATTGATCTATAATTTTCTTTCTCTGTTTTCATCCTAGCTGGTTTAGGTATTAGTAACATGTCTGTGTCATAAGAGAAATTTGTTAGGAGTCCTTCCTTACCTATTTTTTCAAATAGTTTTTATAGTATTGGAGTAAATTGTTCTTTAAATGTTTGGTAGAATTCACAGATAAATCCATCTGCTCCTGTGGATTTTTTCTTAGGGAATTTAATTAATAGCTTGTTTTATTTCTTTTTCTAAAATGGGATTACTTAAGTAATTTATTTTCTCTTCTGTTAATATGGGCAATCTATGTTTTTGTAGTATTCCACCATTTCACTTAGGTTATCAAATATATTGGCATAAAGTTGGGCAAAGTAACCCCTAATTATTGCTCAAATTTCTTCTTCATTGGTGGAAAATTCTTCCTTTTCAATTTTGAGACTAACAGTTTGATTTTCTTCTTTCCTTTTTCTAATCAAATTAACTAAAGGTTTATCTATTTTTTTGGTATTTTTATAAAACTAAATTTTAGTTTTATTTATTAATTTAATGGATTTTTTAATTTCAATTTTATTAATCTCACCTTTTATTTTTAGAATTTCAAGTTTGGCATTTGATTGGGTGGTTTTTAATTTGTTCTTCTTCTAGCTTTTTTAGTTGCAAGCCCAATTCATTGATTTTCTCTTTCTCTATTGCATGCAAATAAGCATCTAGAGATATAAAATTTCCCCTTATTACTGCTTTGGTTGGATCCCATAAATTTTGATATGTTGTCTCACTAGTGTCATTCTCTTGGATGAAATTGTTGATTGTTTCTGTGATTTGCTATTTCACCCATTCATTCTTTAGGATTAGATTATTTAATTTCCAAATAACTTTTGGTCTATTTTCTCCTGGCCTTCTATTGCATGTGATTTTTATTGCATTATGATCTGAAAAAAATGAATTTACTATTTCTGCCTTTCTGCATTTGATATTGAGGTTTTTATGCCATAATATGATCAATTTTTTATTATTCTTTTTTTTATTAAAGCTTTTTATTTGTATAACATATGTATGGGTAGTTCCCCAACATTGATCTTTACAAAGCTTTCCATTACAAATTTTACCCCCAGTTCCCTCCCCTCGCCTAGATGGCAGGAAGTCCACTACATGTTAATTATGTTGAAATGCTTGAGAAGTTATGCAAGAAAAATCCTATCTACAAGAAAAAAAAAAGAATCAGAGAAAGGCAACACAATGCAAGCAAATGTCAATAGAGATCATGAAAATGTTACGTTGTGGTCCATATTTCATTTCCCTCTCTCTGGGTGTATATGGTTTTCTTCAGTGAACAATTGGAACTGGTTTGAGACAATTCTTTGTTGCAGAGAGCCATGTCCATCAGAATAGATCATCATGGGCCAAGATGGCAAACTGCAGACAGCTTTCTCTGTGAACTCCTGGGACTTTCCCTCAAACCCAGAAAAAGTGAGCCTTCCAATTGGTTTTTGAGTGAGGGCCCCGCCAAGCATTTGGACTACAACGCACTTCTATCAAAGATCTACCTTGAAAGAACTCAGGAGAAGGTTAGCATCAGGGGAAATCGGCCGCAGGTCGAGATCAGACTCCAGCCGGGACGGACGTCAGGGCTTCGATAGAGGGGCGGATTTTGGGCATCCAGGAAGCCCCTGGGAGACGCCTGGACCAGTTTGCTCTGCTTGCGGGCAGGTGCTTTGTCAGATCTGCCTTTGGAAAAGGGTGGATTGAGAGCAGCTGAAAACGTGGTCCTGGTGCGAATCTAGCCCGACCAGCCTCAGGCTGGAAGTCAACTCGGCAAACTGCCCCAGGGCAAATACAAATTGTTGCAGTTTTCTCTGCTTTTGACCAATATCCCAACTTTAAATCATGAGCAAGAAGCAGAAGAGAGCTCTCAACATAGAAAGCTTTTACGGAGAAAAAATAGAACAGTCCCCAGATCCTGACATTATGAAAACAATCCCAAATGAAGCCACAAAGGCAGACTTAAGTTGGTCTCCCTTTCAGAAGGCTTACCTGGATGATTGCATTAAGAATCTCAAAAGAGAGCTAGAAGAAGAATGGGGAAATAAATTGAGATCAGGGCAACAGAAATATCAAAAACTGGAAAATAGGACTGGTGAATTGGAAAAAGAAAACAGTTCACTGAAAAACAAAATTGGTGAATTGGAAAAAATCACCAATTCACTGGAAAATAAAAATGGTGAACTGAAAAACAAAATTGTTGAATTGGAAAAAGCCAACAATTCACTGAAAAACAAAATTGGTGAATTGGAAAAAGACAACAATTCACTGAAAACCAAAATTGGTGAATTGGAAAAAGACAACAATTCACTGAAAAATAAAACTGGCAAAATGGAAAAAGAATGCATTGAATCAAGAAATTCAATTGGCCAGCTACAAAAGGAGCTAAAAAAGATAACTGAAGGAAATAATACTTTAAAAATTAAAATTGAACAAATAGAATTAAATGACTCAATAAGACTTCAAGAATCAGTTAAACAA
>JAJPUD010019464.1:676-23312 GCA_023553655.1 Myrmecobius fasciatus | reverse complement strand
GGGGGAAGGAGGGGAAAAGCTTGGGGAAAAAGTTTTTGCAAAGGTCAATGTTGAAAGGTCACTCATATGTTTTGTAAATAAAAAGCTTTATATATATATATATATATATAAAGAGCCATGTCCATCACAGTTGATTATAACATAATCTTCTTGTTGCTGTGTGCAATGATCTCTTTGTTCTACTCATTTCACATTCCATCAATTCCTGCAAAGTTCTTCATGGAACATGTACAAGAATTAAGGGCAAAATCATGAAATGCATGGAGCTTAGTATTTTTTAAGAAGCCTTTGATTTATTTGATCAAATATCTCCATTAGAATCTTTCCTCCAAAAAGGTATCTTCTGATACATGTCAAAATAATAGGAGATATTTTAAAAAGTTAAAACAACAAATAACTTTGTTTAATATTTCTCTGATTATTTTTGTTGAAGGATGAATGATGCAGGGAGATGTCTCCAATGTGACTGGATTCATTATGGATATTACAAAGGAAATTTTTGTAAGAGAACAGATTGAGTTAAACCAGAAGTCTTTTCCTATGATTCTGTGAACCCATTTCAATATGTATTGAATGGGTAGCACTCAGGGAATTTATAGAAGTTTGGTAATTTGTATCGTGACTGACTTTCTCTAGATACATACATAAAAATATAACATTTGGCCTCTGGTAAATTCAGCCTCCTATAGTTTACAAATGGATTCAAGCAATAGTAAATAATGCAGAATTTGATACCACAAAGGGTTTATTGTTTACAATCCTTACCTGCATTGAGCAATGTTTTGGGAGTAGAAAAAGCATTACCAATATTTTCTCAGGCTGCAATATTATATTTTAGGAAACATCTAGCAATATGGTTTTAAGTTAAGAGATTAACAATGATAGCAAATATAAGCTACATGAGATGACAGCAGTAATTAATTCATGGGCATAAAAAACAATTTCAGATCTCAAACATAAAACTCTGTAAGAAAAGAACAGATTTTTAAGATAACAGAAACTGTAGGAACTTAAATCTAAATATTTTACCAGCTGGTCTCCTACAATTACCCTTAAATATCCCCTTTTTTCCTCAATACACTGGGAACTGTGAATTCTATGGTCTGTTCATAGAACTTGGTTTATTTGTGATTTGCATTTAACATTTAGAAGTATTTTTGGTTTCTATCAAAGTAAAAATGCAGAATCAGCTCTTCCAACTGTCAGTCTCCTTCAAGTGCTCAGGCACATACCCACACCCACCCACCCACCCACAAACACACATGAACACATACAAACATACAAAGTTACTTCCAAAATGAAAAATCCAATTTAAGATTTAATCAGTTTCATCAAAATTTTATTTTTTACTCTTAATTTCTTTGTATCCAGAGTTAGGCTTCAACAAATGTTGATGATTATTTTCAGCTTGACCAAAAATAGCACACAGTAAATGATCACCAACGTAGTTGAGATATTGAAATTTTGATCAGTCAAATACAATCTGTTTGCATACTGACTTTATAGAGTTGCTGAGAGAGAACAAAAAATTGTGAATGAACTCTCATGGATCATATTAGATGAAGCTTAAAAAAAACAGCCAGCTGCATGACCTATGGCATCAGGAAGTTATTAGAGGAGCCAGCAGTTTTCACAGAGAAAAACATTTCATATTTTTATTGAACAAATAATTTAAAATTAGAATTAATTGGGTACAGCATGATCCAATGAATATACAACAAGCCTGTATTATATCATCTAGTAGCCACCTTTACTAACTGTTCACTTTGTAACTTTAAATAATTCATTCTAAGTCTTGGTTGATGCCCAATTTGCCCAGGGAATGGGCAAGACTTTTCTTCTATTTGAGTATTAACTTTGAATAGATAGAGGAACTCAAACCTGTTCTCTGGCAAATACTTTTAGCTTGCATTTTATTGAAACTTTCAGTTCTACTCAAACCTGCCAGGGCTAGGCTGAACCAGTGGTGGACTTTATCAGTTCCCATCCTAATGGATTGCTCCCCTAGTATAATTCACTTATTCCAATCCACACTGCTTTTTGTTTTATGTTTACTTATATTTGTTATTTGTCTCTTTCCATGTGATGGCTTTTTTTAAATGTACATATGCTTGTTCCCTGAGGGAAGAAACCATGTCTTTTCTAAACTTCTTTTTCTTGGGTGTTTAGCATATTGCTTCTTGCAAATAATAAATACTTGATTGATGCTTGTTGAATTGTAGTAATACACAACAGTATCTTTGCTCAAATCTGGCCAACTATGACTGATAAGATCAGTAGTCATTTCTTTCTAGGGACCCAGAATTCTAGTCAAATAGAAGTTTGGACTGTATATATGGAAGGGCTCCTATATTTGCCTTAACCTTTACAATCATATGTCATTCATTCTCCACTTCTTCACTTGGCCTGAATTCCAATAATTGAAACCATGGGATATAGAGTTGGAAGAAAATTTAGATATCATCTAATCTAATCTTCTCATATTATCATGAGGAAACTGGTTCCAGAAAAGTTCTAAGGATACAAATGGAAAGATAAAATAATCCCTTTTCTAAAGGAGCTCACAAATAAGGGAGGAAACAACACATATAAGATTTTAGGTGAAAGTCAGATGCAAAAGTCCCATGATTCTTAGGGCATGTTGAACCACCTGACAATGCTAAGGTTTTGGTTGTTGTTAGTCCTTTATTCTCGAAGTAAACCATGATATCAGGGAAGTGATGTTATGACATGCAAATGAATTGGATTTAAGTGAAGAAGACCTGTGCAAAGTCACCAACCTCCTATTCTCCTACAGATACATCTGGGTTCAGAGTTAAGATTGACATTGTCATGGACTCTAATGGTAATCATTTCTTTGCTGAGTCTTAGGTTGTGGCAACTCTTCGGCCAGTTGTCAAGATGCATCTCCACAGATGTTGCTTCTCAAATTGAAGGCTGAGGTTACTGTATTGAAAATATTGTTGTTCTCAAGGCTTTTGAGCTTCAGGTATTGAACTGTATCCATTGAGGTTTGATGGTGCTCAAGTTCCTGGTGTTAATTCCCTTAGGGTACCTTGCTGTTTCAGCTAGGCTGACTTTTCTTGTGGAAATTGGTTAGTGATTGGTGGAAATGACTGGTTTCTGCATTTTGAAGGCAGGGACTGTTCTTTGTCCTTTTTTGTATTCCCAGCAGTAAGTCCAGTGTCTGACAAATAATAGGTGCTAAATAAAAGCTTGTTGATTTGCTGTCTTTTCAAGACACTTTGGGGCAGGTCTAATTGCTTATAAGTTTTTCTTGACACAGAAAGACAAGGTGGACAAAGGACTTCTCTTGATTTAGGTTATTTTATGTATAATTTTCTCAGATCATTGTTGATACATGAATCAAACAAAGATCTCATCTGTAATTTCCTGGAGACATAGGTGAATCTTTAGATAGTTTATTTAGGAATGGGTAGTCTAAATAAAAATAACCACCTCAATTAGGCTCTTGGCCATCTCTATTGGATCCAGCTACTGATGGCAGAACTGCCTCTACAAATTGCCTCATGCCTAGCCACTGGCTTCTACATTTTAGAGGGTTTTTTTGTTGTTGTTTTCGTTTTTTTTTTTTTTTTTTTACTGAGGCTTTTTCTTCTTGCTGGTAATATGGGTTTATCTTTAATTTTCTTAAGTTGTTAGTATCACCTCATGGCTCTCCTCTTTCTGGTGATCCCATAATTTGAAAGAAGGCTTAAAGAGAAGCACTAGATAATTATTTTTCCTTCTAGCTATCTGTTCCAAATTGAAACAAGCAAATTAGATGCAGGGGGAAAAGTACTAAATTGAAGCAGGAAAATTCATTTTTCATATTAGCACTATTACTCACTGTGTGATTTTAGACTAGTAACTTCCCTTTTCTTTGACTTGGTTTCCTCCCCTGTAATATGAAAATGTTGGGTTAGATGAACTCTGCTAACTTCTAACTTTCTTTGATGAGAAATAAGATAATGCATATAGAGTTAATATAAGCAACTGGCTGAGTTATATTGGCTAGTTAATTAGTGCTATTGGTGGGTGATTGCTGCCAAAGCAGCAGGATGTGACAGCCTGCAAGAGTTCAAGGATATGCATTTGGCATTTCTGCTTAAGTAGATGACTCATGTTGCCCTGCATAATCAGAGCAATCTGCCAGGCTCCTATTCCCAATTCCCCCACTCTCACCCCAATGTACAACTTTCTCACTAGTAATAGAATTAATAATTCGATAGTCATAATTTCACATCTTTCACCTTCCATTAATAGTGATCAGTGATCTCTCAGGGTCTAGAGACCAGGTCAAAGAGATTAGATAGATAGACAGATGGATGAAAATAGAGATAAATAGATCTATAATATAAATATAGATATGATGCAGTTCTAGATTAGACATATATGTGCATATTTCTATTTAAACACATTTAACACACATTGGTGTTAGATATATGTGCAAATACATAGGACCACATACATATAGATACATATACCTATCTACATGCCTATGCATACACACAAATATATGTATATATATATATATGGATGTATGTATATCCATATATATATACAAGTATGAAAAACAATGTTTGTTACAAAAAGTGTCCTATTCAAGGAGAAAGATGCTACAGTAAAAATTTTTACTTACCAGGATCAATTGCTAGCTTGTTAAAAGTAGCAAATGAAATAGAATAAAAAGAGAAAGTGATATTAAATGATTGTACTTGAGTAGTCAAAGGGATAACCAGATTGGGTTGTGTGTGTGTGTTTCCGATTACTTATTCTTACTCAGAAAACATTTTCTTTAAACAGGTATTAGATGAGCTCTTCTTTTTTTTCACTTTCCTGGTCACTCCAGACAGATTTGTCTCCATGTGCAAACTGAGTTGATTTGTCTTATTGAAATGCCAGCCTCCATTTCTGTCAGGATACAGACAGTCATAGAGGAATGTCTCTAGAAAGCCCAAAGCTTTCTTTTTAAGGTCAAATGGAACTCTAAAGGCAAAGGATTTCTGAAATTGCTTCTTAATGGGTTCCAATTCGTCAGTCTTCATGCAAAATCTATTCACACAATCATGATTTGTTCCTGGAAAATAAAAAAGCTTTGCTAACTGCACTCTCAAAATTGATGTAGCTTCCCAAGTGCACATTACCTTACTTTATTGGCACCTTGCCTATAAGGGGATTTTTAAAGTCTCTCATATTCATATTTAGAGATTTATTTCTTTGAGAATCTATATGAGTAAAAGGTTATAGGAGAGGTAGTAGAATGGGATATACGAGAATAGGAATAGGGAAGGGAATGTTGTTAAAGTCTAGGAAGTTGGGTGCTGGCTACAAACACATGTGAAAAATGGAAATTTAAAACAAAATAAGGCAATTAGCCAATAAAAATTTATCATTCACCTACTATGTACATACTATGTTAAGCAATAGGGATACAAAAGAGGCAAAAGATGATCCCCATCCTCAAGGAGTTTATATGGAACTTATTAGGAAAATAAAAACAAATATGTACAAAAGGATGGATATAGGTACTTTTTTTTTTAATAAAGCTTTTTATTTGCAAAACATATGAGTGACCTTTCAACATTGACCTTTGCAAAAAAACTTTTTTTTCCCAAGCTTTTCCTTTCCCTCCCCCCGCCCCCCACCCCTAGATGACAGGTAATCTAATACATGCTAGATAGGATAAATTATATGACAAGTACAATACATGTATACATATCTATACAGTTATCTTACTGCACAAGAAACATCAGATCTAGAAAGAGAAGAAGAAAAAAAACAACCTAAGAAGGAAAACAGAATGCATGGAAATATTCACAGAAAGCGTTAAAATGCTGTGTTGTGGTTCACTCTCAGTTCCCACAGGCCTCTCTCTGGATGTATATGACTATCTTCATCGCAGCACAACTGGTTTGAATCACATCATTGTTGAAGAGAACCATGTCCATCAAAATTGATCATCGTATAGTCTTGTTGCTGTGTATAATGTTCTCCTGGTTCTGCTGATTTCACTCAGCATAAGTTCATGCAAGTCTCTCCAATCCTCTCTGAAATCCTCCTGTTGGTCATTTCTTACAGAACAATAGTATTCCATAACATTCATATACCATAATTTATTCAGCCATTCTCCAATTGATGGGCATCTTTTCGATTCCCCGTTTCTTGCCACTACAAAAAGGGCTGCCACAAACATTTTTGCACATGTGGGTCCCTTTCCCTCCTTAAAAATCTCTTTGGGATATAGGCCCAGTAGAAACACTGCTGGGTCAAAGGGTATGCACTGTTTGATAACTCTTTGAGCATAGCTCCAAATTGCTCTCCAGAATGGTTGGATCCGTTCACAGTTCCACCAACAATGTATCAGTGTCCCAGTTTTCCCACATCCCCTCCAACAGCTATCATTATCATTTCCTGTCATTTTAGCCAATCTGACAGGTGTGTAGTGGTATCTCAGAGTTGTCTTAATTTGCATTTCTCTGATCAATAGTGACTTGGAGCACCTTTTCATGTGACCGGAAATAGTTTCAATTTCTTCGTCTGAAAATTGTCTGTTCAGGATATAGGTACTTTCAAAACTAGGGCAAGGAGGTGTCTAGATTTTAAGGGATAATTTAGGGAAAATATTTCCATGGAAAATTTTCCCCTTGGAAAGTTAGTGGAAATGTTCTAACATGGAATATGCTAGAACATACATCATTATTAATGTGTTCAGTGCTTTGTTCACATTTTTTCTCTCCTCTGAGCTCATGCTCTCATACAAGAGGACTTCAACACACACATATATACTTCCTCAAAGCATCTATCTCAACATGTTGACTTCTCATAACATATTATCCCATTTCACTTCAGCTAAACCCAGAGATGACATTTCTACTGATCTTGCCATCATCCACAAATGCTCATTTGACTTCTGAAATTCACTTTTCTGAGAATAATCTGTTGTCATCTAATTTCTGATTGGCAATGTCAAACTCTGTACTTCATCCTCAGGGCAAAGTTCATTTTCTTCACTCGTGACTTTTTCAGGTCATCACTCCTGCATAAAATATAATTTCTTCCCCTCTCCTATTTTATGTCCTGGTGAACCATTTCAAATATACCATATACTTGTTCTGCCCAACTCTCCTCCACTATTATCCTTGGAGTCATCCAAACCAACAACTTTGGCATAATCTTCAACTCATTCTCTCTCACATTTCCAATATATTGCTAAGTCTTGTCAATTATATCTTTGAAACTTCTCTTATCCTCTTTGTATAGATCCTCATCTTCTCTCACTTGAACTATTCCAATTACCTTGTGTTTGATCTCCCTCTTTCCATGTCAGTCCATTTTCTACTCAGCTGGCAAAGCGATCTTCCTAAAGTACAATTTTGACTATGTCAACTTCCTATTCAATAAACTTCAGTAGCTCCTTTCTGCCTCCAAAATAAAATATGAAATCTTCTCTTTTTCATTCAAAGCTCTTTACAACCTTCTCCCTTCCCACTCCCCAACATATGGTCTTTTTGTATCTTGTGCTTTTCACACAAATATATACCCTCTGTATTCTGTGATCCTATGACACTAGTTTCCTTATTGTTCCTCAAACAAGATATTCCCTTTCCTAACTTTGGACATTTTCATGGATTGTCCTTCATTCATGGAATTCATACCTTTCTCATCTCTGTCTCCTGGTTTCCCTGGAAATCAAGTATCATCTTCTATAAAATGGTTTTCCTAATGCCTATAGGGATATAAATCAAAACCCCAATAGCACCAACTAGCTTTTATTGTTCTTGATCGCCCCCACCATTCAATGCAAAGAAGACTCATGGAATAGTATTAACTTGAAGGAAACTGAGGTAATGGATTCAGATAGCTTTTGTGCTTTGTTAGAAGATGGTCCATGAAATTAATTTCTAGGAAATAAAGATTGCCACCAAGAACTGACAGTAGCCAGAAGAGATTTTTTAATCCTAAATTAAGCAGAGGCTTGAAACAAGGAATTGGATTCTGCTAGCAAAAAGAAGTAAATTCATAGATAGGCAAGATGTCTCAGTCCTAATTGGCCAGTTGGTTGATTTGTATTCTAAAAGCACTTAGCTGTGAGGGCTGAAACTCTGGGAGCTAATTGGCCACTGCATTCTAAACCAAAAGAGTAATAGCAATGTACACTCTTATGAGGAAGACACAACCCCTCAAGTGAATGCTCCATCTGAAGTTCAGTGAACATGGACAGTAAGAAAAGCTAAGGAAAGATAGAAAGAGAAAAAACAGCAGAGATCCTGGGCACGATGGGAAGCCCAACAAGGATCAGTTGATTTGTGTTGTCTTTCATTCCCAAAAAGAATCATAATGACATTACTATATTGGGAACAAATTAGAATGTATCTGATTGTTGCTGATCAGACTAATATGCACTCAAAAGACTTTACAAGCAATTTGGCACAAATAATCCATATAAAAATCTGGAATAGAGATGTGTGTGCAGCTCACATTTCCTTTGAGTTATAGAAATTCTATTTTTTTCATAGAACACTGAATCTTCAATGGTTCAGGCATTGCCTTGTGTGAATTCTTCATAAAACAATCTTTTAGGTAAATATATATTTGGCATTTGACCAATTTATGCAGCCCATCATAGTTGTGCTCTCTAGAGTTTGAATGATTGGCAGTTTAGCTCAAGAACAGATTTTAGTGTCCAATTCCTTATAATGGCAAGTAATCTTCAGAAGCTTCTGAAGACAGTTCAAATGAAAATGATTCAGTTTCTTGGCACAGGGAAATAACATGTGGAAAAGATTTAATAAGATTACTAGATGAAACCAGTGGTCCTACTGCAACAGAAAGAAGGAGCTTTTTCCCATGCCAATTTACATGTATTCTGAATGTATGAATCACCACTTCTATACCCTACTCCTATTTCCTACTGTTGCTGTTTTAATTATAAGAGTGTTTGTGCCCCATGCTTATGGAGAATAATGTTTTGTCACTAATTTTTCTTCTCTACTAGGTGTAATGCATTTGACTTCAACTAATTAAATTCTATAGCTAGTTGGCAGAAGTAATCACATTGACAGGGACCAGTACACTATAATTTTGAGTGGACCACAGATCCGCAGAGGTGTTAGTAAATGTCAACTGATTGATTGTACATTTAGATAATTTCTCTAGGGTGCTTACAAATGAGAGTGTTTCTATATCTATATTTGCATTTCTTTCAAATTTTGTTTGCAGTGGAAAGAATCAAAAGAGAATTGGGTTCAAATTCTGACATATTTAATGCTTTTTGTGACTCTGGACAAATTTTTTACCTATCTGAAGCTCTTATTCTTTATCCAAAATGTGTGGTTTACAACATGTGTGCTAACAACCTCACTGTATTGTTATATCAAAAAAAAATCTTTGCAACCTTAGTGTGCTATATATGCATTGTATGTATGCAATTCAATACCAAGGAAGAGAAAAAGAGACAAGTAATTTATGAGTCAGACATGGGAGATAGTTAAATGGTAAATAATGAATTTGTATGAATGTTCTTTATACATCCTTTACTCCAGCCCCTATCACAATGTTCTGCCTATAATAGTAACTGAATACTGTCTAAGAGAATATTTTGATAATGAGAGCCATCAGCTGCCCTATTTTATAATGCTCTTAGCTCTTGTATGATAATAAAGGGCTAATACTCCTTTTTTAATTAAAGCTTTTTTATTTTCAAAATATATCCATGGATAATTTTCAGTATCCATCCTTGCAACACCTTGTGTTCCAAGTTTTCCCCCTCCCTTTCTTCCACCTGTTCCAGTCAGCAAATAATCCAATATATGTTAAGCATGTGCAATTCTTCTATTCATATTTCCACAATTATCACAAGAAAAATCAGATTAAAAAAGAAAAAAAATGAGAAAGAAAACAAAATTCAAGAAAAGAACAACAAAAAGGCAGAAATATTATGTTGTAATCCACACTCAGTCCCCACAGTCCTCTCTTTGGGTGCAGATGACTCTCTTCATCACAAGACCATTGGAACTAGCTTAAATTATTTCTCTATTGAAAAGAACCGTGTCCATCAGAATTGATCATCATGTAACGTTGCTGTTGCAGCGTACAATGCTCTCTCGGTTCCATTAATTTCCCTTAGTATCAGTTCATGTAACTCTCTTTCTGAAATCATCCTGCTGATTGTTTCTTATAATAATAATAATAATCCATTATATCCAAATACCATAACTTATTCAGCCATTTCCCAACTAATGGGCATCCACTTAGTTTCCAGTTCTTTGCCACTATAAAAAGAGCTATTACAAACATTTTTGCACACCAAGGTCCCTTTCCTTCCTTTATGATCTCTTTGAGATAAAGCCCAGTAGAGACACTTCTGGATCAAAGGGTATGCTGTTTGATAGCCCTTTGGACATAGTTCCATATTGCTCTCCAGAATGATTGATCAGTTCACAACTTCACCAATAATGTATTAGTTTCCATATTCCTTCCAACATTCATCATCATCTTTTCCTGTCATATTAGTCAATATGAGAGGTGTGTAATGGTACCTCAGAACTGTCTTACTTTGTATTTCTCTGATCAATAATGATTTAGAGCAGTTTTTCAAATGACTAGAAATAGTTTTAATTTCTTCATCTCAAAATTGTCTGTTCATATCCTTTGACTATTCATCAATGGGAGAATGGCTCAAATTCTTGTAAATTTGAATCAGTTTTCTATGTATTTTAGAAATGAGATCTTTATCAGAACCCTTGCATGTAAAACATCTTTACAGTTTATTGTTCCCTTCCTAATATTGTCTGCATGGATTTTGTTTGCATAAAAATTTTTAACTTAATATAATCAAAATTATCCATTTTGCATTCCATAATGTTCTCTGGTTCTTCATTGAGCACAAATTCCTTCCTTCTACGCAGACTACTAACATTTTTTAAGGACATTCAATGGCTCTAAAAGAATTCATTAATTTTTTATTAAGTTCAAGTGAAAATTATTCATGCCAAAGTTCCCAGACATGAAATGAGGATTATCATAAGTACTCAACATGGAGAAAAGTGAAGCACTAATTATTCTTACATTGCTTCTTTTGTGTCTCATTATGTGCCAATGATTTTTTAAAAGTCTGCCTATTCTAGGAATAAAAAGTAAAATTATGGAAGAACACACTTTAAAAAAGTGACAGAATGGATTGAAGATAAGAACTGAAAATCTCTTTTGATTATTTTTCCTTGACATGATGATAAGTTATTAACAGCAATATACCTAGAATCTGACAAGTAACCACGATATGGCAACTGAAGCTTTGCTTTATGTTGCTGAAATTTAGAAGATACTGACAGGGCTGATAAACCTTTATCATCAGAGAAAAAAGTTTTAGCATCTAGTCATTCAAGAATAATCAAGTAAATAGAGGAATTTATGAGATGATTACTGTCTTTCTTTCTCCAATTGCCATGCCTTACATGTGCTCTCTCCCTTTCCTCATTTTCACTATTGAGTCTTGTGGGATATCCAAGTTTCCTCCCAAGACACTCCTCAAGAGTATCTTGAGATCTCTGTTTACTGGATACTTGAATAAAAGAGTGTTTAAATGTTGACTTGAGGGTTCTTTCCATGTTGTTTGCCTTAGTTGCCTGTGGCACAAAAAATGTTCTTTTCTTGTATTCTTGACTCTGCTCAGTATAACAAGAAAATTGATTTAAAAAGTAAACAAATTAGGTCTTGTTTTATGGTTTTTATTTTCTTTGTTAGAGAATATTTCAGACACCTTTATATCCACATCAATGAATAAATACAAATGTTTCTCCTCTATATATATTAGACCTTGGGCTTGTCTTGAGACCTTGGCCTTGTTCTCAGTAGTGAATTATCTTTCTTCCTCTGAAGCATGAATATCATATAACTGACATTAATTAAAACAAAGATGATAGATTTTCAGTAGAAGATATGTAACCAGAATCAAAGAAATTATCTTAAAAGTTTCTTATAGCATCACAATTTCATTTTAAGGACTCCAATCTATTTTAGTCACACATATTTCCCAGATCTCTCTCCCTCAGCAACTTGCTAAGCCATAGTCATTTTAATGAAAAAAAAATGAAGACAATATCAGTTGGAAGGGAAATAGAATAATATCTTTTTGGTCAATAGAAAACAAAACACCTCATTTTATTTCAATTATCTGAAAATTGAAATGCTTGCAAAGTCCATTGAAATGTGGCCAAGGGGAAAAAAGGGGACAAGTAATTTATGAGTCAGAAATGGGAGATAGTGAAATGTTAAACAATGAAGAAAAAGGAAAGTAGATGCAAAAGGATTTGGAACATTCGAAACCCTCCAGGATAACAAAAATGCCTCCCTGTAAAGAAGTGTATGGTAATCAGGATTTGGCTGAGTTTTTTCATCCAATAGTTGATGCATGATAAAAATATTCCCCACAAATACCAGATGCAAAATCTACATTTTTGTCAAGTGTTTCATAAGGAATAGATTGAAAAAAAGAAGCTCCGGGAATAAAAAGTATATGTAGCCACTAAATTCTCTTTCATGCGTCAGTTTCTTATTCATTTCTCTTTTGTAGTCTCTTAGATCCCATCCCTTTGTCCTAGGAATTTCTTTCTGCATTTCGGCCAAGTCCTGTCTAGTTTATCTTTCAGAACTTTATCTAATATGGCAAATAAAGGACCAAAGTACCCTGATATTGGTCTGGGAAAGGATGTAATATTTTCAGAAGCTCTTATAAATGCAAGAGTTTTGAAAGCTCATAGAAGCAGAAAAGCTTAGGTTTAGACCTTAGATTCAGAAATCTTTTTGTATAACTATGTCAGACATAGGGAATATATAGAGTGTTCAGGGAGAATTAGAAGCTCTTGTATGAAAGTTCACTGAGCTCCTTTCAGGACACCTTTGATGTCCACCTTTCACCCAACTCTCACTTGTGGCTCCATGAAGCAGCAGCATGAACAGTGGCCACACCATGACAAAACCATCTTGACAGACAGCTTAAACTAGGTGGAGAGTGACTGACAGGTTTCAAACTCATTAGCGACTTAAGGTGATATCTACCCCAAGCATGTAAAGAACTCTCCTGATGGAAAGGATAGATGAAAATAATTTGTAGCAATGGCCATGAATAGGGGTGCAGTAGGCATTGTGGAACACTTAGACTTTGGTCAGATATCAAAGAGGAAACTTGGATACCCAACAAGACTCACTAGTGAAAGTGAGGAAAGGGAGAGAGCATATGTAAGGCATGGCATTTGGAGAAAGAAAGACAGTAATTATTCCATAAATTCCTTTATTTAATTGATTATTCTTGAATAATTAGATGTTAAAACTTTTTTTCTCCGATGGTAAATGCATCCCAGTCCATTGCTAGTCAGCCTGACTTTTGCCTTGTCATTGAACTTTGATAACTTTTGATGACTAGTGAGTGTGAAGCTGAAGACATCTGCCTCCCCTAAGTCCAATTCATGTGCATGTTATTGTGCCTGTGATATCATTAGTTCTCTTTGAAAATGAAAGATGAAGAAAAACATAGTTTATATAGTAAACTCTTAATAAATGCTTGTTGACTGGCATCATGTTGACCTAGAAAATAACAAATAAACATTATCTTTGTTGAATTGTATTTCTTATTTATTTTGATAATATTTCCAAATTATATTTTAATATTTTAGAGGGGTAATTCGAGTTTTTAAAAATTTTAACTTAATTTTAATTTATGGAGTAAAACAAACATTTTCGTAATGTAATACAATAAAAAATTGGTTGTACATGAAATCACCAATGTATTATGCACAATTTGCTATTCTGTTCAATTGTACTATAAAATTATAATGTACACTTTTTTTCTTCCATCCTTTCTCTTCTTCTTGCCTTAGAAATAGTACTATTAGTTTCAAATAGATAGATATTTTTGATAGAATTGTGAACTGATCTAACCAGCTTGGCATGCAATTTCTAATTATGCTCAAAGAGTTATTAAACTTTCTATATGTTTTGACCCAGAAATTACACTACTAGGTTTATTTCCAAAGATAATTATAGAAGAAGAAAAAGAACCCACATGTTCTAGAATGGTACAGCAGTTCTCTTTGTAGTAGCAGAAAACTGGAGATTGGAGGGATGACCATCAGTTTGGGAATGGCTGAACAAACTGCTTTATATGATTGTAGTGTGACATCCTTGAAAATTATATAAAGGACCATTGCTTCCCCCCCATCCTCATGAAGTTTCCAATTCAATATATCATTTTAAGAAATAGAAATGAGACTGAAATTCACATTTTCCTAAATTCTGAACTCTCAGATCACTAAATGGTAGGTCTTTATAATAGTCCTAGGACATTCTATCTCAGGAAGGTTAGTAGGGGGTAGTACTTCCTCTCTTCCTTGCTTCATATCTGCTCTGAAGTTATGGGTATAGTCAAATGTCTGAATTTTGTATATCACTTTGCTGGCTGTTCTCTAGATCTGCAGCATCTGATGACTGAGGCCGGGATATTCCAGGGTCAGGTCCACATTGCTTCCTATGTTTTTTTTCTTCCCTGATTGTCTATTTTGTTTCATGATTATTTGTGTTTTTATCTGAATCAATTATATGCTTCTTGAAAACAGGTACAATGTATTACTTATTTTTATATCCCTCACAAAAATAGACACAACAAATGTTTATTGAATTCAACTGAAATAATTTGGTAAATGCAATAAATACTTTATTGTCCTCCTTTATTCTCAAAGAGGGCCAATAATATCACAAGAGTATTTTGAATTGCTCTGAATTGGATTTAAGTCATGCAGAGCTGGGCAAAGTCATTAGCCTCATTTTCTCCTCCAGAATCACCAGAGTCCAATGGCAGGGCAAAAGTCAAGATAGCTGGAGTGGTCCAGTATGCAGTGGATGACTCGTATAAATGATGTTTGGACAATAATGTAAAATAATAAAAATCATAAAAGGAAATATTATATATTGAGCTTACTAAGCCATATTTTAGCCACTAATAGCCTAAAAATTTGCAGCTATATATAGTTCCAGATTTGCCATCAAGTTGCTTTGGAACTTTGAGCAAATCATTTAATCTCTAATAGCCTCAGTTTCCACATCAGTAAAATGGGGAGGTTGGCCAAACTAAATTATCTCTAAAGCTCCTTTCAACTCTAACATTCTATGGTACTACTATAAAAACATTAATTATTGACTACACGTCAAAGGAAATTAATTTAGGAACCTTAGAGTAAGATTGCATGCATTTTGTTCTATAGTTTTTGAATCATTCAAGATATATTACATCTCATTTATATAACATTTATATAGTGCTTTGAGGTTTATAATCTTAAAGGAGACATCTGTGCCAGAGGCTGTAGGGAGAAAACCTTGATAAGACTTCCTAATCACAGTAATCTAGACTGACTGCTGATGCAGCTTTTCCATGTCTAGGGACTCTCTTGAAATTGGTTGTTTTCTTATTTTATAAACTATAGGCCTTGCTGCCTGTAATAGTTTACAAAGCTCTTTACACTCCATTATCTTATTTGATCTTTTCAGCAACACTGAGACAGATGCTATTATTAATCTCCCCATTTACTGATGAGGAAACTGAGAGTTTCCTATGACCACACAGATAGATGTATGTATGTATAAATGTCTGAAGTGGACAAAATTCAAACTAGCTTTCCCGACTCTGAGCTTCAACCATTTCTCAGCCATTTAAGTGCCTCTAAGGTCATGACTATTAGAAGGCTGATTTTTTTTAAACTTTTGAGGATAGTCACATTTATCATATTAGGGTTAAGTAAATAGAAGTGAGTAATTCTGAGCTGAAAAGGATATTTTGGTCCTGTAAGACTCAGTCAGTGTCAGGGAGTGGGCTTGATAATGTGAATTGTGTATATGCCAGCACACCTGGACCATACTTTATGCAAGCTAGGATGAATTATGATGTAGCTGTCTGTAGTCAGACCCAGACTGAGCAATTTATCTGAATAGTGCCATCTGAGATCACAACTAATTCTTGATGACCTAGAGAGACTATCTAATTATAAATGCAATAAATGCACATGCATATGTGTATATAAACATACAAAAATATATACGTATATTTATACCTACCTACAATTATAGACATGCATATGTGCACACATATATACATATGAGTGTGTGTATACATACCAATAGCCCTACAGATACAAAAACCTCAAATTTCTCCTCTCTTACTCTTAAAATTGGAGGAGAACTGGTATCATTCCATTCATGACAAAAATATCCTATTACTTTCCACTTTTGTTCTCCCATAAAAAAGTGTTGTGGTTTGTTATTGAAGCTGGTGTTGGACAGAAGGAAGAGGTAGTCAAAGAGACACCTGTTCTAGAACCCTCAAGAAACAAACTGGGCCAAGGCTTTCCAGTCACAGTGAGTCTAGTCTGGCTTCCAATGCTGCTCTTGCCACTACCTGGGTCTTTTGAGCTTGGTTACATCCCCATATTACTGATGAGAATATTGAAGTCCCATAGGTAAAGCCACCTTCTTTAGGTCATGGAACTGTTTAGTGTAAACTAAATCAAGAAGGCTAGGTTTCTGGTTTTCCAATTAATGAGTTGTTTTTCTTTTTCACTAGTTCATGCTTCTTCTCACTGATCAAGACCATCAAGATAATACAAAAGGTACTATCTATTTAATTTGCCAGACAAAAATGACCAAGTCAAATATGACTAAAAAATAGCAGTGAGGTAGTGCAATGAATAGAGTACTGGGCTTAGAGTCAAGAAGACACAAATTCAAAGACTCAAGTTCAAATCTGGACTTGGACACATATAAACCCTGGGATTTTAGATAAATCACTTAAAATAAGGTTTCCTCATTTGAAATATATGGTTAATAATAGTACCTACATCACAGGGGTTCTGTGAGGATCAATTGAAATAATTATTCCAAAGTGCTTAACACAATGACAGGTATATATTAAATACTATATAAATGATAGCTAGTATTATTTTAATTTGAATGGAATATGTTTTCTAGAACAGACTAATGATATTAAAAAGAAATATTAAGAGGAAGATTTTTTTTCTACTATAAAACATATTCTGGGGACTGAGCTCTAATTTTGAAAATTAGGATGACCCATAAAAACAATTAGAAAACAGATAACCAAATTCTTATGCATGTTATTATCATTAGTGCCAGAATAATAGCTACATTTAAAATGTGTCCTTACCATACTCAATTTAAAGTCTTGTTATAACATTAAAATCAAAGATACAACTGGACTATTTGGAAAACCTGCTTAGAACTTCTCAGTAAGAAAAGATTAACCACCATCACAATGACACTGGATGTATTGTGCTTGCATTGTGTTGGGAAGATTCCCAGGGTACTCCTGGAATTACATCATGTACAGTTCAAGTGTTGGCTGACTGAATCAGCATTTTTATCTTATTTATTTAAGGGAATCAGATAAAGGCAAGTTAGCTGGCATCTTGGACCAGTGGTGATAAACTGTGGTGAGAAGTTGAGTGAACAGTAGGAATGAAGGTAAGAGGGAAGGAAATAAGTATAAGGGAATAAACACAGCAGCTATTGGGGTGGAGCCAAGATGGCGAACTGCAGACAGCGTTCTCTGTAAGCTTCTGAGACCTTCCCTCAGACACAGACAAACTGAGCCTCCGAACTGGTTCTGGAGTGAGGGCGACACCATACACTTGGACTACAATGCACTTCTATCAAATATCTACTTTGAAAGAACTTCTGAGGTCAATTTTAGATGGGCAGGGGATCCAGCAGCTCCCAGGCCTCAGACGCCAGTGCGCAGCCGGGGTGCAAGTCCGGGGCTGGGACTAACCAGAAGATTTTAGGGTGCTGGAAGTCCTTGGGAGACACTTGGGCCACTTTGCTCTGCTTGCGGGCAGGTGCTTTGGCAGGTCTACCTTTGATAAAGGGTGGATTGAGAGCAGCTGAAAGTGTGGTCCTAGTGCGGATCTAGCCAGATCAGACCCAGACCGAAAGTCAACTCAGCAAATTGCCCCAGGACAAATTGAAATCGCATCTGCTGCTGCTGCTGCTGCTGCTGTTGTTGCCACTGCTGCCGCCGCTACCACTGCTGCTGCTGCCGCTGCTGCAGAATTCCCTGCTGGTGACTGATACTTCAGCTAAACATCATGAGCAAGAAGAAGAGAGCTCTCACCGTAGACAGCTTTTACGGAGAAAAACTAGAGCAGTCCCCAGATCCTGAGATTCTGAAAACAATCCCAGATAAAGCCACAGGGGTGGATTTAAGCTGGTCTCCCTTTCAGAAGGCTTACCTGGAAGATTGCATAAAGAATCTCAAAAGAGAGCTAGAAGAAGATTGGGGAAATAAACTGAGAGCAGCGCAAGAAGGAAACATCACCCTGCAACAGAGATGTGAAAAACTTGAAAATAAGTCTGGTGAATCGGAAAAAGACAAAAATTCAATGAAAAACAATATTAGTGAATTGGAAAAAGACAACAATTCACTGAAAAACAAAATTGGTGAATTGGAAAAAGTCACCAACTCACTGGAAAATGAAAATAGTGAATTGGTAAAAGACAACAATTCACTGAAAAACAAAATTTGTCAATTGGAAAAAGTCACCAACTCACTAGAAAATAAAAATAGTGAATTGGAAAAAGATAACAATTCACTGAAAAATAAAATTAGTGAATTGGAAAAAGACAACAATTCACTGAAAAATAAAATTGGCAAAATGGAAAAAGAGTGCAATGAACCAAAAAATTCAATTGGCCAGTTACAAAAGGAGCTAAAAAATGATAACTGAAGGAAATAATACCTTAAAAATTAAAATTGAACAAATTGAAATAAATGACTCAATAAGACTTCAAGAATCAGTCAAACAAAAACAAAAAAAAGAAAAAAATACAAGAAAATATGAAATATCTCTTAGGAAAAACAACTGAATTGGAAAGCAGATCCAGGAGAGACAATCTAAGAATTATTGGACTCCCTGAAACTCACGATGAAAAAAAGAACCTTGATACTATCTTCCAGGAAATCATGAAAAAGAATTGCCCTAATGTTTTAGAATCAGAAGGCAAAGTTGGTATTGAAAGAATTCACCGATCACCTCCTGAAAGAGACCCCAAAATTAAAACCCCAAGGAATAATGTGGCCAAATTTCAGGACTATTGCACCAAGGAAACAATTTTGCAAGCAGCTAGAAAAAAACAGTTCAAATACCGAGGAACTGTCATTAGAATTACACAGGATCTGTCAGCTTCCACATTGAAGGATAGAAGGGCCTAGAATCAGATATTCCAAAAGGCAAAAAACCTGGATTACAGCCAAGAATTAGCTATCCAGCTAGAATGAGCATCATCTTCCAGGGAGGAAGATGGTCATTCAATGATACAGGAGAATTTCACCTATTTCTAATGAAAAGACCAGATCTGAACAAAAAATTTGACCTCCAAACACAGAACTCTAGAGAAGCATAAAAAAGTAAAAAGGAAAGAACTCTTGAGAACTATATCTCTACTAGGGGTACCCTTAAAGAATTGGGGTATAATTTGATTTTACTTTGATAATACTCAAAAAGAAATTAGAGGTGGAAGGTATATCATACTGTAAAAAAAGGGGGGAGGTGAAAGGAGGTAAAATAAAGTAAAAAAAGGAGGTAAAATAAGGCAAAGTCTCATGAAGAGACAGAGAAAATCTAATATAATTGAGGGAAAGAAGGGAGGGTGATGAGTATTGTGTAAATCTTACTCTCATTGGATTGGGCTTTAAAAGAGCATGTCAGACACATTTGATTTTAGGGAAAAAATTGGCCCTCTGTATAGGGAAGTAGGAGGGAAAGGAGGAAAAGAAAAGGATAAATTAATAGAAGGATTAGGGGAAAGGTGTATAAAAGAGGGAGGGTTCTAAAGGGGGGAGGACTATTAGGGGGAGGTGGTCATCAAAAATAAAATACTGGGTAGAGGGGAAGGGAGTAAGGGGAAAGCGAAGAGAAAAATATAAGTTTGGGTAAATAAGATGGCAGGAAATACAGATATAGTCATTTTAACTGTGAATGTGAATGGGATGAACTCTCCCATAAAATGGAAACAGATAGCGGACTGGATTAAAAGCCAGAATCCTACAACATGTTGTTTACAAGAAACACATTTGAAACATAGGGATACATACAGAATGAAAGTAAAGGGCTGGAGCAGAATCTTTTATGCTTCAAGTGAACAAAAAAAAGCAGGGGTAGCAATCCTTATCTCAGATCAAGTAAAAGCAAAAGTAGATCTAATTAAAAGAGATAAGGAAGGAAAGTATATTTTACTAAAGGGTACCATAGACAATGAAGCAGTATCAATACTAAACATATATGCACCAAGTGGTATAGCATCCAAATTCCTAGAGGAGAAACTAACAGAGATGCAAGGAGAAATAGACAGTAATACTATACTAGTGGGGGATCTCAAACTTGCTCTCTCAGAATTAGATGAATCAAACCACAAAATAAATAAGAAAGAAGTTAGGGAGATAAACAAAATGTTAGATAAGTTAGGTATGACAGATCTCTGGAGGAAATTGAATGGTGATAGAAGGGAGTATACTTTTTTCTCAGGAGTTCATGGAACTTATATGAAAATTGATCATGTGTTAGGGCATAAAAACCTCAAAATCAAATGTAGAAAAGCAGAAATAGTAAATTTATCCTTTTCAAATCATGATGCAATAAAACTCACATGTAATATAAGGCCAGGAGAAAATACACCAAAAGCTAATTGGAAATTAAATAATCTAATCCTGAAGAATGAATGGGTGAAAGAGCAAATTGTAGACACAATCGATAATTTCATCCAGGACAACGACAATAATGAGACAACATACCAAAATTTGTGGGATACGGCCAAAGCGGTTATAAGGGGCAACTTTATATCTCTAGATGCTTATTTGCATAAAATAGACAAAGAGAAGATCAATGAAGTAGGGTTACAATTAAAAAAAACTAGAAAAAGAGGAAATTAAAAACCCTCCATCAAATAGCAAATTGGAAATTCTGAAAATAAAAGGTGAGATTAATAAAATTGAAAATAAGAAAACTATTGAATTAATAAATAAAACTAAGAGTTGGTTTTATGAAAAAACCAACAAAATAGATAAGCCTTTAGTTAATTTGATAAGAAAAAGGAAAGAGGAAAATCAAATTGTTACTCTCATAAATGATAAGGGAGAATTTTTCTCCAATGAAGAGGAAATTGGGTAATAATTAGGAGTTACTTTGCCCAACTTTATGCCAATAAATTTGATAATCTAAATGAAATGGAGGAATATCTACAAAAATATAGATTGCCCAGGTAAACAGAAGAGGAAATAAATTATTTGAATAGTCCCATTTTAGAAAAAGAAATAGAACAAGCTATTAATCAACTACCTAAGAAAAAATCTCCAGGGCAAGATAGTTTTACATGTGAATTCTACCAAACATTCAAAGAACAATTAATTCCAATACTATACAAACTATTGGAAAAAATAGGGACAGAAGGTATACTAACAAATTCCTTCTATGATACAGATATGGTGCTGATAGCTAAACTAGGTAGGGTGAAAACAGAGAAAGAAAACTATAGACCCATTTTCCTAATGAATATTGATGCAAAAATTTTAAATAAGATTTTAGCAACGAGATTACAGAAAGTTATCTCCAGGATAATACATCCTGACCAAGTAGGATTTATACCAGGAATGCAGAGCAGGTTCAATATCAGGAAAACTATCAGCATAATCAATTATATTAATAACCAAACTAACAAAAACCATATGATTATCTCCATAGATGCAGAAAAAGCATTTGATAAAATCCAACGACCATTCCTATTAAAAACACTAGAGAGCATAGGAATAAATGGGCTTTTCCTTAAAATGATTAGTAGCATCTACTTAAAACCATCAGGAAGTATCATATGTAATGGAGACAAACTAGAACCATTCCCAATAAGATCAGGAGTGAAACAAGGCTGCCCACTCTCACCATTAGACAGCTTTTATAAAGAGAAAGAAGAGAAGACCCCAGATCCAGAGGTTCCTTTAGACAAAACTCAAGAGGAAATCAGCAAGGACCCTCATTAGTCCCCATTTCAAAAGGCCTTTCTGGAAGATTGCTTAAAGAACCTAATAAAAGAGCTGGAGGATAAATGGGAAAATAAATTGAAATTAGTGCAAGAAGGATACAATATTTGCAAGAAGGATATGATGCCCTGCAAAAGAGATATGAAAAAGACACCAATCTATTGAAAAATAAAATTAGTGAAGTGGAAAAAGAGTGCAATGAACAAAAAAATTCAAATGGCCAGTTACAAATGGAGCTTAAAAAGGCAATTGAAGAAAACAACACTTTAAAAATAAGAATTGAACAAATGCAAGTCAATGACTCAATAAGACTTCAAGAATCAGTCAAACAGAGCCATGGTGGCGGAGATCAGACAGGATGCTCTGTAACCACCTCTAACCTCCCCTCAAACCAACAACATATGAAGCCTCTAGACTGATTCTGAAGCAAAAATATCCACAATATCTGGAGAACAACACGATTCTAGAAGAAGATACTCTGGAAGAACCTCAAAACAGGTCTGTTTTAATGGGGCAGGGGGTGGCCTACTGAACCCAGACTGCAGC
>JAJPUD010019463.1:4760-26509 GCA_023553655.1 Myrmecobius fasciatus | reverse complement strand
CTGGGACCCTTACTGAGCAAATACCATTAAGGAATTCCTAGGCTCTTTGACTTAAAGAGAGGAAGGTTTGGATCTGTCCATTTCAATCATAAGAAAAATTATTGAAGCTTTTTATTTTCAAAACATATGCATGGATAATTTTTCAACATTGACCTTTACAAAACCTTGTGTTCCAAATTTTCCCCTCCTTCCCCCTACCTCTCCCCTAGATGATAAGTAATCCAAAATATGTTAGACATGTTAAAATATATGTTAAATCCTATATGTGTATACATATTTATACAATAATCTTGTTGCATGAGAAAAATGAGATCAAAAAGGAAAAAAATGAGAAAGAAAAAAAAATGCAAGCAAACAACAAAAAGAGTAAAAATGCTATGTTGTTCTCACAGTCCTCTCACAGTCCTCCTCATCACAGAGATGACTCTCTTCATCACAAGATCATTGAAACTGGCCTCAATTATGTCATTGTTGGAAAGAGTCACAATAGGAAAGATATTAAAGCTAACTCTTGAACATCTGTAATAATGGAGGAGATAGGTGGCACAAGTAAACCAAAACAATGGATAATCTAAAACAATTATTTCTGTTTGACCTTTGAATTACTATATTTTATACATCTTTTGAGAATAGGAGATTTGGGTTCCTAATTGTTGCCTCTTAATCTTGTTTAATCAAGTAAATATACAAATGAATTTGAATTGTCTGATAGAAGGGGCAGAAACTCAACAGACTTAATATTGGAAATGTAGAAACCAAACTTTTGTTTAAGTACTAGAAAACATTTTTTCTTTTTGAAAAATGTGGTGAACACTAGCATGAACTCATTATATTTCTAGCTAATAGCAAAAATTTCATTTTCTGAAAATGTCAAGTTGGGCTTCAGTTTACAAAATATATCCTCCTCATGTAACTTTAAGTGTTCTTCATGTCCCGTGCTATTTATATGATGTACAATTATACAATGAAGCCAATCATATAGCTTCATACAATTTTTTGTTTTAAGTGGATTTCTATTTATCTCTCTCTCTCTCTCTCTATGTATATAAATATATATACATATATATACATATATAGTGGATTTCTATAGTAGTACTAAATTATATCAAGTGTGTTGAATTATATGATATTATCAATATGTTATTTTGATAACATTGTTATCAAATATATCAAATATCTCAAGGGAACATCAGATCACCCATGAATTGGTGAAAAACTATTTTCTTCATAGGAATGTTATGAGAAAAGTGCTTTGTAAATCTTAAAGTCCTGTGTAAATGTGAATTCTTATTTTTCTTCTCTGAGTTCAACTTTTCAAAGTGCTTTTATAAATGCCATTTCATTCAGTTGATATTTTACCTCTATGGAGTGGGGAAAGGGAAAAAGGAGAGAAAATATATCTATCTAAACATATATCAATGTTTCAACAGATGGATGGAGAGAAAAATGAATGAATGATACAAAGATAAATGTATGTAGTATAGGTAGATAGAAGATGGATAAGTGAATAGATAGATGGATGGATAGAGACAGAATGAGATGGCCTCAGAGTCTGGAAGACCTGGAGAAGTCACTTAATGTCTCAGAGCTTACAAGTTATGACTGAGTAGCTGAGAATGTGTAGATCTTTCATCGGTAGAAGCTCCTCACCAGAAACTCCCTACTGCAATAAAATCACAGGTCCATTAAAAATAAAATCAAACATAATCAACCAAAAACTTCTCTTTTTCTCCTCCCTCCTTTTATTTCTCTGTGTCTCTCTTCCTTCATCCATTTACTTGATTTCAGTTATCTCTATGCAGGTAATCCCTACATCTACATTTCTAGCTTTGATTTCTACCTAGATCTCCAGTTCCATATTTTTAACTACCTGCTTATACATATACATTTCCATCTTGATGTTTAGAACATCAACATGTTCTTCTTCCAACTCACATTTCTGTAGATTGTATAGTACCATCCTCCTAGTTGTCCAGGATAAAACCTCCCATTGTCCTTTATTTTCTTTGCTTACATCCTTCACTACCTCCTCTCCATGTAGCTGCTAAATTTGATCATTCCAACTTGGTAATAATTCTTAATTCTCTCCATATCTCTCCACTCCCACTAAAACCATTCTAATTTAGGTCATTATCTTATCTGCCCCAGTTTATTCTCTTTCTGTTTTT
Organism: Myrmecobius fasciatus; assembly: GCA_023553655.1. Classification (NCBI taxonomy): domain Eukaryota; kingdom Metazoa; phylum Chordata; class Mammalia; order Dasyuromorphia; family Myrmecobiidae; genus Myrmecobius; species Myrmecobius fasciatus. The sequence goes on along the minus strand of JAJPUD010019463.1, from coordinate 24,341 downwards.
ATGACAATATCAAAGTAATAGGTGTAATTCATAAATGTGATCACATCACATCTGAGCTAAGGAGCTCAAAAAACTTTTTTTAGGGGGGATAAAATACAAACTCCTTGATTTGTCATTTAAGGCCTTTCAACCTACTTTATTATATTCTACTTTCCTGCATACATTCTAAGTTCCAGTCAAATAAAGTGAATTGCAACTTCTCAATTTTATCTTGCCCTTTCTTAGCTCTATACTTTTGCCCAGGTTGTCCCCCATGTATGGAAGATCTCTGGTCACATCCTTGCCTACTGAAATTGTACCTGTGAGAAGTGGATGAGCATTTGTTTTCCACAGTTATGAAAATTAAATTGGAGAAATGAAACAAATTAGAAAACTGAAACCCATAAGAACATCAAGGAATAATTAAGAGTGGAGGTTTATCTTCCCTTTTCTAGAATGTAAACTCATAAGGGGCAGGGATTGATATTTGTAATCAGGGCTGGTGACCTGAGATTTGAAAAGAATCTTTTGTTCTTTGCCCTTAACCCTTCTTTCTTACCCTTCCCTCTTCTGGAATATAAACTCCTTGGGAGCAGAGACTAGTTATGTAATGAGGAGTGAAGTAACTTCAGTAACATCCAATTAATGGGGAATCTGAGGAGGGACTTGTGCTTCAGGATAGGAAATAAAATTCTGCCTTTGGAGTTTCAAAGACACCCATTCTTGCAAGAATGTAAAATAAATCTTTCCTGCATTCATCAGTAAGTCAATGGAGTTTTGATTAACACATTTTGTTTCTTACATATCCATCTTTGAAGGTCTACCTCAGGTACCAACACTTTATGAAAGCTCATCTTCTACCCCAAATCTTCCCAGCCTAGGGGCCCCCATCAGCCATAAATCAATTCAAGTCAATAAGTATTTGTTTGTTTTTTGTTTGGAAATTTTTATTGCATCACCTTACAGAATAAAGAAGTGAGGCAAAGAAGACATACATACTTGTACAACTTGAGGATGGCATGAACCTGGAAGGAATAATATAAGTGAGAAAATCATGATTCTAAATAATTTTGACATGATGGGCTGAAACCAACTTAGTAAAATTTAAGAGAGAAATGAATATAAAGTTTTACATTTGGTTTTTCTTCCTTCAAGAAATATTAATTAAGGCACTGTACTACATGCTGGGGGGAAAAAAGAAAGGCAAAAACAATCTTTGCAATATTAATTAAGACACTGTACTACATGCTGGGGAAAAAAAGGCAAAAACAATCTTTGCAATATTAATTAAGGCATTGTACTACATGCTGGGTATACAAAGAAAGGCAAAAACAATCTTTGCCTTTAAGAAGTTCATGATCTAAGGGAGAGACAACAGAAAACAAGATATATACAGGAAAAATTATAGCACTAATGGGGATGAATAAAGGTTTCTTGCAGAAGATAGACTTTTGGCTAAAACCTGAAAGAAATCAAGAAAGCCAGGAGGCAGACATGGGGAGGGAGAGAACTGGAGAACAGCTAAAATGGTTGGAGTTAGGAAATGGAATGTTGTTTTTGAGGGACAGCATGGAAGCCATTGTTACTGAAGAGTATAGAGTAAGAAAGATTGGAAAAGTAGGAAGGGCCCAGTTTATAAAGAACTTTAAAAACCAAGTAGAAGATTTTACATTTGATCCTAGAGGTAAGAGGGAATAACTGTGGTTTATTGAATGGGGGTGGGAGAGTAGGAGGGAAGTATCACGATCAGACCTGCATTTTAGGAAGATTAATTTGATAATTGAGTGGAAGATATATTGGAATGGGGAGAGACTCAAGGCAGAAAGACCGATCAGCAGGTTGTCATAATATCAGAGGAGAGAAGGGTGTTTTTTTATTAATGAAAGATGTTTGACTAGTCTTGGCAAAAGATTGAATATGGGGAGGGGAGGGAAAATTAAGAGTTAAAACCTAATTGGTGAGCCTATGTGACTTGGAGAATGGTAAGGTCCTTGAAACTAAGAGAGAAATTTGGAGATGGGGAGGGTTTGAAGGGAAAGAATGAATTCATTTTGGGACATCTTGAGTTTAAGTACACTGAACAAGATGTTCTGTATTCATCTATAATTAATCTTTCCCTTGAAAGATTTCTCATGTTGTTCTATTTGGACTTCTCCTATGTGTTTAGCCTACTGTAATTGTAATGATTATAATTATATGTATATTTCTCTTGTCCCCAATTTCATTAAATTGTTGGCTTCTTGAAGCTAACATGATATAGGGAAAAGAGCACGAGATTTGGAATCTACACTCTGTTTGAACAAGTAATTTAACCTCTCTAGGCGTTAGGTTCCTCATCTATAAAATGGTAGAGCTAGATTAAATGATACATAAGGGGGCAACTAGGTGGCACAGTGGATAGAGCACCAGCCGTGAAGTCAAGAGGACTTGAGTTCAAATGTGGTCTTGGACACTTAACATTTCCTAGCTGTGTGACCCTGGGCAAGTCACTTAACCCCAAATGCCTTAGCAAAAATAAATAAAAAGAAAAGAAAAAAATAGATGATATCTAAGGTTTCTTCCATCTTTAAATCCTTATTTCACTTTTGGATTTCTTCATCACCTAACTGTGCATATGTTAAGTGTTTGTTAAATTGAACTCAACCTTCTGCTTATATTTGATTTGAGAAAATAGCTTCTCCTTCCCAGGCTAAGGTACAAGCAAATAGAAAACACTTCCAACTGATTATATGAATCTTTTCTCCTCTTGGTTGGGATATATTATGACCCAAAGATAGCATGTGTTTTATTAGAAGGGATAATGCAGTTTTCCTGAGTGATGATTAATTCTGATATACTTTACTCATTAGCTTGTATCATTGGTTTGTGCTTATGACAGGAAAGGACAAATGAAGAAATAATAGAATTTCTTTTATCAGGTGCCTACACCATCCTGGATGCATCACTTCAAAGAAGGAAGGCTGCTCCATCAACAATAAATAAATAAATAAATAAATAAATTTTTGCTTATAGCAGCCCAGTGTAATACTTTATGGGCATCTGCTCTAGACTCAATAGTCTAAAGCAACTGTGAACTCACAATATTCCCAGTCTTATTTTATTTTTTTCATCCCAAAATTAACTGTACAAGGTCCCATGCTCAACTAAACTGTGGGAAGACAAATGAATATCTCCTATCTCTCCAATCCTAGAACAATTGACACAGCAGATTAAAAAGTTGAAATGTATTTGTTGTATTTACAAAATATGGTCCCTGTCCTAAGATAGCCCATTCTATTTGGGGAAGCAAGCATCATATGCATAAAAGGTTAAATAGCAAGGTAGTAAATAAGTGATTAAAATATAGTACAATATCATAATTATGATAAAAAGAATGCTATATTTAGAGTCAGAAGATGTAGGTCCAAAGTAAGTCTTTGCTACTTACTACTTCTTTGATTACAAGCATGTCATTTCATCAGGGTAATGTGAGAGATAGCTTATTTGCTCAAAAACTTTTTTTTTTAATCATATAAATAGGAGCTACTCTTCCCTATTTATAAGCTAAAATACAGATTTCTTAATAAATGTCCTATTTTCTTTTTTAAATATTTTTTCTTTTTTAAAACATTTTAATAGCCTTTAATTTTCAAAATACATAAAAAGATATTTTTAACAATGACCCTTGCAAAACCTTATGTTTCAGATTTTTCTCCCTCCCTCCCTTTCACCCTCTTCCCTTAGACAGCAAGCAATCCAATACAGAAGGATCCATTTTCTACAGAAAGCATTTTCTGACCTCTAGTGTCATAACTCTCAAACTATCTTGTATTTATATATTTTGCATGTGTGTGTATGTACTTTACAGATGCATTAATTAATTTTATATTTATACTGCATATGTATAAATGTTTGTCTCCCTCGTTGGACTATTAGAGAAGACTTTGAGAATAAATTTATTCTTTGCTCTTATATCCCTAGCACAATTCCTGTAACACAGTAGTACTTAATAAATATTTGTAATTTATTTCCCATTCTCTTCTTCCAGGAGATCAATGATTTTTAAGTTGTTTCTGTGAATCCTGATTTTAAGGACAATGGCTTTCGCTTGTACAGAGACCATGTATTTGCTAAATATTTTGCCTTTCCTTCTGTGCAGCCAAATTTTCCTCCACTTCAGTATTTTTGCATTACAAATATGCTAATCACTTTCATTTCTTTGTAGGAATCCCAAATTTAAAAAAATTTTTTAATCTGCTATTTGAGTTTTTTATTTCAGGGTTGAGAATTATAAATTCTGACTATTCATTCCTAATTTCTTATTTTATGAATTTCATTTCTCTTTTAAGGCATTTTGGAATTTCTTCTTGTTCTATGCTCTCTTGAGATTCCATAAGAGTCTGTGTTTACTCATGTATTGGTTCATTTTCTGTCTTGTAATAATTATTAGAACTCCACATTTTCTTTGGGTATTTAGAACTCATTCTATCTTTGAGATTTAAGAATCTCTCAATTTATCTTTTTGTGTTTTCTTCCTCTTGAAATCCTTGGTATTTCAACCCCTTTTTCCATATATTCCCTATTACTGACTTTGACTTCTTCCCTTTGGCTAGAGGGTATACCTCTAAGGCTAAATTACATAGGTGTCTTGGCCTCCTCCTAGATTGGGGGGATTCACTAACCTGAGATTCTACCATGAGTAGCCTTTGGGTGGTAGGGATTGGTCCCAGATGGATTTTAGTCCCCTTTCCTTCAGGTTCAGCACAACCACCCACACCCAGCCCCAGTTTTGGCTCTCCTTACCTTCTCTGGCTGGGTGGATCTATTTGCAAGATAGGTGGCAGGTAGGAAGGGTTTTCAGTGCAGAATATGCAGTTTTGGAGATCCCTGGAAAAATCAGGCAGACAGCAAAACACTTTTCCCCATCCTCCTTCTTCACATGATTGAGCATACACAATCATGTCTGTTGTTTATTGTGGAGTGGGGGAGCTGGCAGAGGATACAAGCAAAATCTCTGAAGCAGGAGTGGTTTCACGATATGGGCCATAGGAACAAACGCACAAAACAGTTTGTATATTCCTGGCAGAGAGTGGAAGCTGGTGTGAGAAAGGTGCTGAGCAATTCATTTAAAGATTAATATTATCCCATTATTCCCTTAGTACCTAAGGATTTTTACCTTGTTGGGTTTTCTTCTTTTTATCCAATGAATTCATTAGTAAATTCTCTGTTAAACATATAATTATTCTTTGGGGGGTCTGAGTAGTTAATGTAGTTTGGGGAAAATGTTTACTCTGTCATACTGTTGGTCCTATGACTTAGAACTGCCTGGCACCTTTCTAATAGAATGTCACTTTCTTAATAGTCATCCTTCATTCTGAAGAGGTGTGAGAAAGTGGCAAGGCCTGAGAAACCTTAAAGCTAGCTGCCTTTGGGAGTGCCACAAACAATGCTGGCCAAGCTGTTGGTCAATAAGTTGTAGACTCAATGATGGGAGCTACCTTACCCCTAAAACTCTGCAATTATACCTCTAACTATTATGTTAGCTTATCAACCTAATCTTGTTTTCTCTTTCCTATAAAGTTATCTTCTTGATTCTGACTCTTTGCTAAAAATTCCTTTGAAATTTTAGCCTGTTGTCAAGCAGAATAATATATCTTTGCCCCTTAACTTGGAGACAAACTGTGCAAATTCTTTCACCAAATCCATGATACCAGCCAGGGGGACCCTAATTTTGTTGGGGTATCTTTCTCAACATTTTTTGCACCCAATGTGGGGCCCCCAAAATTTTATGCCCTCTTTGTTATGGTAAGCCCTTTTTACCCCACTCCTATAGCTGAAGCTCGTAGGAAACTTACCTGGGTTTTCTGAGCTTCCCTCTCTGAAAATTTTCCTTGCCAGGGATGCCTGAAGCTCTTAGCATTTCTTGGCAAAGTTCCTTTTTGACTAAGAAACTTTTGCTATTTATTTTCATCCTCCCTGGGGAGGCAAGGAGGCTATATATCTAGGAATTTTAAGGCTAGTGGCAAAGATGGAACAATTCATCTCTATCTTTAAACCTACTGGAGGAGAATAGAACACTGACCTCTTAAATGAACCCTACTTTTCTACTCCTCCAGGGGCAAGGGATCCCCCATTTGCTTCCTTGTTCAATCCTTCTCAGGAAGCCCAAGAAACCCTTCCGAAACTATCCTCTTATCAAGATCTGAACCTCATGTTTGGCAATATTTCTTCAACTTAGTACCCTTCCTCTGGATTCTCACCTCTTAAAATGGTTTCTGAAACCTTTCAGTCCCCACTCCTCAGTCCCTCCCATATAAGGAGCAGGAACCCTTTTTTTTTTTTTTTTCTCCCTATGGATCCTGATTCAGCCACCCTTTTGAAACTCTGCCCATTAAGAGAAGTAGCAGACACTCGGCGTGGAACAGTCAGGACGCAAGTGCCTTTTTCAATGTCAGACATTTCCCAGATTAAGGAAAAATTTAGCCATTAACTTTGAGGACCCTACTAGATACACTGAGGGTTTTAAAGCTATCTCCCTCCAATTTGATCTTACCTGGGGAGATGCTAAAATCATTATGTCCTCTTGCTGCATCATAGAGGAGAAAAATCTGGGATGTAGCCCAGAAATTTGGAGATGATATGGCTGAGTCTTCTTCCTCCTTTAGTAAATATCCCCCAGGGACTATTGCTGTCCCAGTCTCAGACCCTGAGTGGGATTATCAGAAAGGAAGCAGAGACAGAGAAAGAATGGATCATTTTCTAATCTGCCTCATTGAAGGTATGAAGAAAGGAATTAAGCAGGTTAATTATGAAAAACTTAAGTTACCCAAGGAGCTGAGGAAAATCCTGTCCTCTTTCAGGAACACCTTGTAGAGGCTCTAAAGAAATACACTAGCCTGAATCCCACTTCTCCAGAATGGACCCCTGTCCTCAGTATGCATTTTATTAGTCTGCCCCAGACATTTGAAGGAAGCTGCAGAAGTTTAGCCCTGGTCCTCAAAATTCCCAGGCACAGCTGTTGGAAAAAACTTTTAAAGTTTTCAATAATAGGATACAAACTGTGGCAGAGGAGGGAGATTGCAGAGCCAGGGGGATCAGAGAACAGGCTCAAATTTTAGCCACTGCTATATCCAGGAACCTTGGGGGTTCGTGCCTCAGATGCCATGGCCAGGGAGACTATCTTTGTCAGAAACTTTGAGACTCATGCCTTATGTGCAACTAGGAGGGGCATGGAAGACAGATGGCCTGAAGTGGAGTCCAGCTGCCTCTCCCCAATGACCTGTCCTCCATTTTCCTCAGGACCAGTGGTGTTATATGTCTTCTAGGGGAGACAGGAATGATTTTGAGGTCCCCTGACCTTAGGGGGCTTCTGTTCTAACAATAAATCAGCAATTCTAAATCTTCTGGCTTTGGGGTCTGCATCAGGGAACTCACACCTAATCTAGGAATAACAATCTGTCGGATTCTGAAATCTTCAGGCCTCAGGGTAGTCCCAGACCAAACTCTGGAGAAAATCGTGAGTAGATTACTCCTCAATTCATTGCTGACTGTCAAACAGATAATCTGTTGGTCAGTGAGAACCAAATTCCAGAGACCATTCCTTGATACTACCTCTGGGCCATAAAATTAGCATATTTATAACTTGAAGAACTAGATAATTTCATCTTTGCTTCTGTTGCTTTGCTAAATTCTCTTGGAATTTAGACTGATGCAAATAGCATTACAATTAAAATAAACTTTGCCCTTTGACTAGGAAATGGGTTCAAGCCTGCATTCTTTTGAGACACTGTTTTCTGACCCCAACTTTTTGGGGTTCCTTTCCCAACCTCAACACCAGGAGCAACCTTGCTCCATCATGATGGCTGAACCAGAGTAACTTTGTATGTGGCAAGTAAATTCATTGTATTTCTCTTTGACTTTGTGAAAGCCTCTTTTTCTGTCCTGCCCTGGTACTCTAACTCCACCCACCCCTCCCCTCCTGAGGTGATGAGAATTGAAGGAAAACTTCGGTACTGTTTTGAGACCTTCTTTCTAATTTGTCAGTTTGGTGACCTGTTATTCAAACACTTTTCTTATTTTTTCATACTGTCCTGCCCCTTTAATGGTGAAATTGGGAACCCAACTTTCTCTTCTCAGACTCCCATATGTATTTAGACAGGCGCTGGCTAAAGATTTAAGAAACCTGAAATTGAATAATAGCAGCCTCATTTGCAGCTCAACCTGAGAGGTTTCTCTGGCTGTTGCTATAAAAATCCTTAACTTTCTAGGCTCCCAAGGCTATAAGGTTTCTTTGTCTAAGGTTCACATTGTCAAGTCTATTAAGTATTTAGATTGTGAATTAACTCCCACTTCCCATTCATTCAACCTAGGAGAGAAAGCAGGAGATCTTGTTAAAGCACTGAACCTGCCTCAAAGAAACTGCTGCATATTTTCCTGGACATGACTGGATTTTGTAGAATCTGGATATCTAACTTTGGGATTATTGCCACGCTCCTCTGTGAAAGGAGGGGCCAGGCCCTAGAGGTCCTGACTCAGCTTCTGGGACCCAACCCCAGATCTGTTGCTTACTTCTCAAAGAGGCTTAACTGACTATCATCTGGGTAGCTCTCCTGTCTTAGAGCAATGGCTTTCACTATCTTAATTGAGGAAGCCTCCAAATTTACCCTAAACCAAACCATTGAAGATTTAAACCCTCTATCTGGTTCAGAGCATTTTGGAAGCCAAAGGTTATCAGTGGCTTGTGAGCCAGATATCACTCTCCTCTTAGATACTCCTGACTTGACTCTCTGGCTGTGCCACATTCTCAACCCTACCACCCTGCTCCCTGACAGCACTGAGTTGGGTGACATTATTCACAATTATAAGATTCTGTCTACTCCAGTTGACCTAACTTGAGGGACCTTCCTCTTTGATAACCCAGATGATGAATGGTTTACTGATGGATCCAGTTTTCTTGAAAATCGGGAAAGGAACTCAGGTTATTCTGTGGTAAGCTTCAATGGCACTTGGAGGCTAAGCCATTCCCTCTTAGGACCTCTGCTCAGAAAGCCCAACTCATTGTCCTCAGCAGAGCTTTAGAATTGGGGAAAGAAATGAGAGTGAACATCTGTACTACACTTCTAATATGACTTTCATGTTTTGCATGCTCATGGGGCTATATGGACTCTATGGAAAGACAGGGAATTTTTGACAGTCAAACATTCCCCCATTAAGTACGCAGGGGAAATTCAACAATTACTTTAAGTTGTCCATAGGTTTCTGTTATATTTTGTAAAGGGGGATTCACTTCAGGCTAAGGGAAACAGGTCCATGCTGCTGCCTGTTTGCCCTTGACCATGTACCTTTAATTCCCCAGTTCCTCAACTCCTATACTCTCTCATATAGCTTCTAGGAATAGAACTTTGCTAAAGAAAAGGGGTACACCCTTTCTCATTCTGGATGGTTTCAAATACCCAACTTTTAATCTCAGAGGTCAGCCAGTGGAAATTTCTTTTTGGCTTACACCAAGTTACTCAGGAAAAAAATGCTCTCCAATTCCTTGGGAAACCTATTTTCACTGGTCAAACAATTAAGACAGGTCTGCCTTATCCCAGCTTTCTTTTTTATTGTTGGTGTTGTGTTCCACTTTCTCCAAGATAATTGTTTTCTCTCTTACTAGTAGTGAGCTTTTTTTCTTCCAAACTCCAGACCATGAACTTCCCAACCTGAATACCACGGGTCACTTAATCCTAAATCTCAGCATCCCCTGGGTGCTTCTACAACCACCATCAAGTCTCCCCTTCTCAGTCTGGACTCAACTAGAGGCAGGGCCAGCTCTATACTATTTGTCAGCCTGAAGCAGCTTCAGAAGAAGATGGCCTCTGTCCCTTTGTCTCAAAAGAATTTGAGTTTGGATTGCTTGGGGGGGGGATGGATAAAGAGGTGTGAGAACCTGGACAAGTCCTGAGAAGCCCTAAGGCTAGCCAGGCTTGGGAGTGCCACAAACAATGCTGGCCAATCAGTTGGTCAGTAAACTCTGCTATTATACCTCTAAATCATATTAGCTTATCAACCTAATCTTGGTTTCTCTTTCCTATAAAGTTATCTTCTTGATTCTGACTCTGCTAAAAAGTCCCTTGGATTTTGATTCACTTCATTTGACATCACAATTATCTTCCTGATTCTGCTTCTTTTTTTTTTTTTATTGCTTTTTGCTGAGGCAATTGAGGTTAAGTGACTTGCCCAGGGTCACACAGCTAGGGAATGTTAAGTGTCTGAGACCAGATTTGAACTCAGGTCCTCCTGACTTCAGGGCTGGTGCTCTATCCACTGCACCACCTAGCTGCCCCTGATTCTGCTTCTTTTTGCTAAAAAAAAGCTCCTTTGGAACTTTAGCTTGCCATCAGGCAATGGCATAATAAATCATTGTCCCCTAACTTAGAGACAGAGTGCAAATTCTTTCGCCAAACCCATGACACTGACTGGGAGAACCCTAATCTTGTTGGGATGTCTTTCTCCTCAATAATTTCTTATTCTTGCTTCTTTTCTTTATGAATATATCTTTTAAAAATCTCACTTGGTAGTGAATCCATACCTGAGTCTTTAAAAACTCTCTTCCTCACTAGAATTTGCAATTCTGTCATTAGTATGTCAATTCTCAGATCAATTTTCACTAAAATTTTAATTTTAGCTTATGGGATACTACTTATCCTTTAGTATAACAAGAAGAGAAGAGTGTTGGACTATGCTTACTTTTCTTTTTCTCTGTCACAAACTGTAAAATGGAATAGTTGCTTCTTTTCCAAACTCCCATCAATTTCACTTCAACAACCAGATCCTCAATTTTGGTCAGAATCTCATCAGTCAATAAGTGATTATTAAATGCTTACTTACTTATTTAATGTATAAAACACTAAACTAGATATTGAAGACACTTAAGATAAAAATGAAACAATTTCTGTCTTCAAGGAACTTGTTGATCCAGAATAGCAGTCCCTCTCATTGTTTCTTCTATATAAGGAAGATAATAAAGAACATACAATCCAACTCTTTTGTTGTATAAAATGAAGACACTGAGGTACAAAGAAGAAAAGCACTAGCCTTTTAGCATTACATAGAATGGGTGGAACTTATTTGGACTTGCTGGTTCCTACGAATTGTTCATGAGAAAAGTTGCTCCTAGCTTTCTGATTGTTGAAGTCAAAAACTAACTTGAATGGTTAGGCCAAACATGATCCTCTGCTCTCATACAAATACTATCTACAGAAACAGGAGAGTTTGGAGGAGGAGTCATTGATATTATAATGTATTATTGTTCTCACTTCATCCTATATCAGTTCATACAAGTTTAGCCAGATTTCTCTGAAATTGTCACTTTGTTTCTTATAGTACAATAAGCATTCCATTATATTTATACGCTATAATTTTCCCCCATTCCCCAACTAAAGGGCAGACCCATAGTTTCTATTTCTTTCCCATTATAAAAACAACAAAAAAAATTTGACAATTTTTTTAAACCTATGGAACCTTTTTTTCTTCTATTTCTTTGGAAATATAAGCTTAGTAATGATATTACTGGATGAAAAGTTATATATATAGCCGAACAATTTTGGGGGAATATTTCCAGATGGTTTTCCAGAATGGCTGTATTAATTTGCAGCTGCCTCAATGTTCTTGTTTTCCTATAGCCTGTCCAACATTTGTAATTTTCCATTTTTATCAATTTTGCATATTTGATAGAAACTTCAGAGTTGCTTTAATTTGTATTTCTCTAATTATTAGTGAATTTGAAATTTTTTTCATATAATTATAGTTAATTTCTTCACTTAGGAATTGCCTAAACAAATCCTTTGGCTACATATCAATTAGGAAATAGCTTTTATACTTACAAATTTGAATTAAATCTTTATGTATCTTGAAAATAAGACCTTTAACAGAATAATTTATTATATAGATTTCACCAGTTAATATTTCCCTTTCAAATCTTAGTTGCATTGGATTTGTGTGTATAAAACTTCTCAAGTTGTAGGTAATCAAACTTGTTCGTTTTATCTTCTGTGAGCCTTGCTATTCCTTGTTTGGTACAAACTTTTCCCCTATGCACAGACCTGAAAGACCTGTTTTAATTTGTTTATGATACAAGCATTTATATCTAAATCAGGTATCTATTTGGATGTGATCTTAGTACATGGTATGAGGTACTTTCTAAATCTAATTTCAGCCAGTGTGCTGTCCAATTTTCCAAGTAGTTTTTGTCAAATACTGAGTCTTAAACCCAGTTGTCTCTAGTTGCTATTCCTGCATTTATTAAATGGTTTACTTGGATATATTTCACTATTTTACTAATTGATCTCTTAGTGGTTATTGAATCGTTTCAGTCATATTTGACTCTTCATGATCCCATTTGGGGTTTTCTTGACAAAGATACTGGAGCAGTTTTCCATTTCCTTCTCCAGTTTATTTTACAAATTAGGAAGCTGAAACAAACAGGGTTAAGTGACTCCCCAGGGCCACAAAGCTGTGAGGTTTCTGAGGTAAGACTTGAACTCAGGACTTTCTGACTGGTACTCTCTCTCATGTGCCACTTTAGCTGTCCTCTCTATTTTTTAGCCAGTACCAAACTATTTTGATGATTATTGCTTTGTTGTAAAATTCGAGATCTGGTATTGCTAGGCCCCTTCCTTTCCACCTTTTTCCTATTTTCCCTTTAATATTCTTAACTGTTTATTCCTACAGATGAATTTTATTACTTTTTTTTTTTTTTAGTTCTATAAAGTAATGTTTTGGTAAACTATAGCACTGGATAAGTAAATTAATGGATTTACTTAATTACTTAAGTGACTAATTTAAGTTGTATTGTATTGGCTGAACCAACACATAAGCAATTAATATTTCTTCAATTATTTAGGCATGTACTTATTTTCATAATCAATGTTTTACCATTATATTCATATAGCTCCTTCATGTATCTTGGGAAGTAGACTTCTATGCCAGATGTCGACCATTGGAACAGAAAATCCGGAGTTTGAGTTGGAGAACAGAAAAGCTCTTTTAGTTAACAATGCATTTATTTTTTCTCATAAGAAAGGGCCCTTTTTCCGCTCAAGCAGCAGCAGTAGCAGTCAAAGAGTGTGAATTGTGGAGGTTCACAGGCTTCTTTTTATCCTAGCTCCTACCCCAGCTCCTGTTGTGCCACAGTTCCCATGTCTCAGTTTCCCTCAATTGCTGTTTCCCTTAATTCTACAGTTCCCATGTTAAAGTTTCCCTTTAGTTTAGTTCTTCCCTTTAGTTTTGTTCTGCCCAAAATTAGCAACCTCCTTCCTTCTGACCATCAGAAATAATTGGATTCACATTCAAAGGAGTCATAAAACCTCCAGATGTTCCACCTCAATGTACCCCTTATCTTTATGGCCCAGACTTACTGTCTTCCTTTTCTAAACTTAGCACTCTTTACTCCCTACCTGTCAGAATTGAATTGATAGCCCTTCCTGGAATTCAGTTTTCCCCCCTTTTCCCTCTGCCCAGTGCTCAACCCCTCCTTCTGCTCCTTCTGCCTCATGAGCGCTTTGTTCCCTCCAAGCACTGGAGGTCTATAAGAATCCTATGACCAAACTTACTAATTGCTGGACCTGCTTGAGATCCAGTTGGTTGGCGTGTCTGTCAGTTTAAACTCACAATGGACTGTGTGCTTTGAGACAAGAGTCCCAGCAGTCCTGATCCATAGCTATGGATACTGAACTCTCAATTAACAGCAATAAAGTATTAACTAATCTCCAATGTGTGATACTGCCTCAGTTTCTCCCTGAGCATTACACTGCCTGTCCCTGTCCCTGTTCATGTCCATCTTGTCATTGGCCAACCAGATCCCCTCACAATCTCCCTTGAGAAACTGGCTAATCAGAACAAAGTGATCCTAATTCTTCATTATCATAATTATTCATATTGCCTCTAGTCTAATGATGGGGTGGAGAATTCTCAATCTCTCATTGTGCAAAACCCTATACCATATTTAAAAATATCCAATGAGAAGGAGTCTATGGCATATATGTCTTCCTATAGAGTCTTATCAGGAAAATGGAGGCCTAAACACTGAGCCTTTCCTTCTGGTAAAAGTGTTAATTAGGACTGAAGAAACTACACCATTAGCCATCTCTCACACTTCTAAGTTATTTGGGTATTTTATTTGTTTGTTTTTACTTTTTATTTTCCCCAGTTACACATTTAAAAAGGTTGGTGGTTTGTTTTTTTTTGGGGGGGTTTTTTTTGGTTATGCGTGTGCATTCTTGTTTGATACATACATATATATACATATATATTATATATACGTATATATTTCCTTATGAATCATGTTGAAAGAAAAAAATCAGAACAGAAGGAGAAAATTATGAGAGGAAAAAAAAAGAAGAAAAATTTTTTTAAAAGGGAACATAGCATATATTGATTTACATTCAGTCTCCCTAGTTTTCTCTCTGGATGCAGATGGCATTTTCCATGAAAGTTTATTGGGACTGCTTTGGATCACTGAATGGCTGAGAAAAACCAAACCTGTTATAGTTGATCATCACACAATCTTTATGTTACGGTGAAGTTGTTTGTTTTTCATAAATATATTCCACCACTATTTTAAATGAAATTTGTCATTTCATATCTTCCTCATGGAATGGTCATCTACAGAAATGCTGAGGATTTCCATGGATTTCTTTTATGTCCTGCAAATTTGTTCATTATTAATTATTTCAATTGTTTTTGGCTGATTCTCCAAGCTTCTCTTAAGTACATTACCATGTCATCTGCAAAAAATAGTCATATTGTTTCTTCTTTGCCTATGTTTATTCCCTCAATTTTTTCCCCTTGTCTTATTGCTATAGTTCAAGCCAGTCCTGGGGTATTTTAAGTTTGATATTTGAACAAAAATGACTATGGGTCATTGAACAATTAACAAAAAAGAGATTGACTTAGTTGTAGCTGAAGAATATTCATCAAAGCTGGGTAGTGAGAACACCTCTGGTTGATTCAGCTCATCAAAGTTCTCTTGCCTAACCCACCCATGATGATCGCCCTGCAAAGCATCAGCATGACTCCAGAATGAGCTCCTCAAGACTACTTTGTATTCAGATAATGAGGAAGTGACATCAATAGGCTGACCCTTTAGTCCCCTGAGCCAAACAACTCTCCAAGAAGGCTTCAATACCTTTTAGCCTAACTTGCTTGGGGAGAAGGGTTAGGCTATTGTTCCTCTCATACTCTAAAATATCTTGGTCTTTAAATTTTCCTGGAGCACATTCCACCATTTAAATTACCTAAAGACTATTATTAGTCAACCTTGACTTTTGGCATCCCAGAAACTGGATATAATACTAATAGTACTAATGGTGAAAGGGGAAGACTAAAATATAAATATTACAAAATCAAAACCAGAAACAAATCTAACTGTAACTGTTTTTTGGAAGGAGTGACTAAATCTGGAAGTTCTGGAAGGACTGAGTCCTTGTTGTTCAGCCATTTTTAGATGTGTCCCACTCTTTGTGACCCCATTTGGGATTTTCTAGGCAAAGATACTGCTATTTCCTTCTCCAGCTCATTTTACAGATAAGAAAACTGAGGCAAACAAGGTCACAAAGCTACTAAATATATGAGGTCATAATTCAGGAAGACTTGGTTTCCAGGCCTGACATTCTCTCCCCTGCACCACCTAGTTGCCCTGAACAATTAGTCTATATGGTGGTAGGTAATATCAGATCTTTGCCATTCACAGTGGGGTTTTCATTGTATAAAGGTGACTTTAAGCAGGAGCAACACCAGACACATATAGGCCAAGGCAAAGATGCTGACACTTCCTGATCCTGATCACAGGCCTGGGAGAATTGCCTTCTCCTACCACTCAGTGCTCCTTGGCTTACTGCCAGGACTTCTTTCTCCCTGGGAACAGGGGTCAGGTAGAATACAAACCTACATTGACCTTTGAACAACATATATTCTTCATTTACTTGGTCTTTCCTCTGTGATCCAAGAGGTCAAAGAAGGTGCTGTGCTCTAAGAGCAAAATCACAGTAGCTCAAAAGAAATATGAAATGCACAAATTTAGAGGTATCTTCCACTCCAATGTTGATATGGACTATTTGTGGCCAACCTGTGGTAGAGCATTCCAACCTTGTATTGTTCTGATCAGCCACAGTTGGATACAAAGTATTTTGATTCCAACATAGTGATATCATTTTGGTCCAAGAAGGCTCTCATGCTCTGGAGCTGGATTATTCTCATAAAGATTTTGTATAGATGGAGAGAAAGAATATCAGTTAGAGGTTAAAAATATTTTCTTGTTCACTTTTTTCATATTAAGATCACTTATAAATTCTGAGATTTTCCTCATGCCTTTGCCTCCCTTCCTTCAGACACTTTGTATATTAGTCTTTCAATGAACAAGGTCACAAAGGAAACAAAAGAAGATAGGAAGGGACCTTAGCATAAAGTCTTATCTCATTTGTGCAGGAATTCATATGGATTCCTGCACAAATGAGAGATTATATATATATATATCTATATATATATATCTATATATATATATAGATATATATATATATCCCCCGCAACTGGGGTTAAATGACTTGCCCAAGGTCACACAGTTAAGAATTGTTATGTGTCTTGAGACTGGATTTGAACTCAGGTCCTCCTGACTTCAGGGCTGATGCTCAGGAATCCCTATATTTTGAGGAAAAGAATCATACCTCCTCTCTTAAGTCAAATCATTTCACCTAGTAAGTGAGGATAATAATAGTACCTAGCTCAAAGGATTGTTGTAAGAAGAAAATGAGATTATGGATGTAATGCACTTTGCAAACCTTAAAGCAGCATAAAAATGTGAACTTTCCCCTTCTTCTTTCCACTCTAATAACATAGTTGTTTCTATAATCTCCTTTAGACTATAGGTTCCTACAAAACATAGACTTTTCTTTTCTTTCCTCCCTTCCTCCTTCCTCCCTCTCCTTTTCCTTCCTTCTGTCCTCTCCCTCCTTCCTTCTTCCCCTGCCTCTCTCCTTTCCTCTCTCCCTCCATCTCTCCTTTATTACTTCCTTCCTTCCTTTTCTTCCTTTTTTATTTCCTTCCTTCCTTCCTCCCTTGCTTCCTTTTTTTCTTTTCTCCCCCCTAAGGGGCCATCATGGGTTTCAAATTGGTGATATTGACTGACTGAACTTAGGCAAATTATTTGGTTTTTTTATGCTGCATTTTTTGCATATACAAAATGGGAATAATTATAATGGTCACCTCCCTAAGAAAATATAAAGCTCAATTAATGCTTAGTTTTCAGCTACTTTGAAATTTCAGGGCAAAAGATGCTCCCAGAGAGCAGGGTGTCATTAAGTCACCTTTATGAAATGACTATAGCTCTTAGAGTCCTATAATAAGGCTTAAGAACAGACCATTATTCAAGGGTCCAAACAACACTAAGCACCATAATAATTATCCTCTGGATCTATTTATAAAATGCAAGAGGCTTGACTTTTAAAGACCAGGCAACCATGCAGAGAAGCACAAAACTACCAATAACCTGTGTTCATTAAACAAAATCTGAGTCCAGAAAAAAATATTTACAATCAATAGAGCCTCTATCATAAAAAGCAGAATTAGAATCTGGCATTCAAAAAATATCCTAAAACAAACCTACAAAAACTGGCACTGCATACCAGAGGGGGAAATAACCCATGGATTTCTATGCATCTCCCAATCAAGCATGCCATTCCACCTTTCCAAATGGCTAGGAAACAAAATGATGTCAAGGTCAGGACAGACTCAGTCAGTATATCTTGAGGCCCTGTGATAGACTTGGCTTAAAGCTCTAAGGAGCTCTATAAGGCATTTCATTTCCTTAGTTTTATCTCTTTCCTGAAAGGTTCCATCCTGCAAAGCTCAAGTTGCCTCCCTGAAACCTTATTACATTAAAATATCACCTATACTATGAGAAGATGACACAAATTTAAAGGTGAAGTAACTCAATTACCAATTATTATGCAAGCAGTTATTGTGTCTCTAGATGATTAAACAAGAGGGAATGAACTTAAATTAAATCAAGAGTTTAGTTGAATGTAAAGAATTCATTTTTGTGTGTGTTCTTTTTTTATTCATTGAACTAACAACAAAGTTGTTAAACTTTGTTGAAAACTTTATTCAACCATTAGTGCTGTTCAGAAAATTTTTGGATGCTATGGTGCTATGAATCTAAACATAAGCAAATAGTCTTAGAAAAAGATGAAGACCTTGGAAAAATTCAAGAATACATTATGTAAAGGACTATTTATAAACTTTTTAAAAGAACCAGTATGTCATCAAAGATAGGATATACCAGATAATATTCATGCCCTTTCTGGAGAAAGGGTATTTAGATCCTTTAAGGATACCAATAGTTAGAATTAATAGTATCCTGGTTAAATAATAGGTTGGACTAAATGATTTCTTCTGATTCTGTGATTCTTCAGAGGGATTAGGTATTTAAGAAGCATTCTTAGATCATGAACCCAAAAGAAAGGTTTTCACCTTGGTGCTACAAATGTTTAAATTACTTTTATTTTTCCTGAGATCATAGAATCATAGACATAGAACACTGAATAATGTCAGAAGCCATCTAGTACAAGTCCCTCATTTTACAGATGAGAAAATTGAAGCCTGGGGAGGTTTAAGTAACTTGTACAAGATCACACAGGTACAAAGAATTAGAGGTTAGATAGACTCCTTGCCTCTAAAGCAAATGCTTTTGCCCCTGAACTACATTGCCTCAAAATCTTTAAAGTAATAACCTTGTGATAAATTGGAATTTCATTCTTTTTTTTCTCCTTGCCCTCTTTAATTGTATTTCTTAGATTTTCTCCCAGAGAATGTAAAAATGGAAACTAAATTGTCAAACCAATTTACCTATTACTGAATTGTAATCACTGCTAATGTTAAAACTCAGAACAAAAGGGATTTTGTTATCATGCAGAATTGATTACTACCAAACAGCAGCATGCACTACTTTGAGATCTTTCCTGAAACAGATATAAACGGCAATGAAGATAAAACATGGCTTGGTCTATAACTTACTTCTATTCAACTTTATGACATTATTGTGGTTCTTTGTATGTATGTAATTAAAGAGCAGAACAGATGGTAAATAATTCATTTAAAGGGAACTACTCATTAATATTAGAAGACTGATGTTGCTCCTGGATAATTCACAATAAAAGTTCTTCCACTGGGCAAACTAACATTTTTCTGGGGAAACATTTACTATTAGAAGATCATGAGTATGAGGGAAATCCTCTGCATCATCTTCAATGAGATTTTGACTCAGTGTCAACTTTTCTCAGTGCTTACAGTGAAATTTCAAATAGGAGACTAAGCAAGCTCAAACCTCACCCAAATAGCAGGAAACACCTATACTTCTCAAGGGAAAAATGCAGCCTGACAACATATTTTGACAACATGTGCCAGGCATACATAGTCAAGACAACCAATTGGAAATGGGTGATCTTATGGTTCCTGAGGAGGAGAGGCAAATTCATCATCATGAATATGGGAATAGGCATCCATTCTCACAGTAACATTTTCTTTCTATACTCCTCCTCTTTTCTTCTTCTTCTTCTTCTTCTTCTTCTTCTTCTTCTTCTTCTTCTT
>JAJPUD010019462.1:2815-26510 GCA_023553655.1 Myrmecobius fasciatus | reverse complement strand
GTAGCATCTATTTAAAACCATCAGCTCGCATCATATGTAATGGTGATAAACTGGAACCATTCCCAATAAGATCAGGGGTGAAACAAGGTTGTCCACTATCACCATTACTGTTCAATATTGTATTAGAAATGCTAGCCTTGGCAATCAGACAAGAAAAAGAGATTAAAGGAATTAGAGTAGGTCATGAGGAAACCAAATTATCACTCTTTGCAGATGATATGATGGTCTACTTAGAGAACCCTAGAGAATCAACTAAAAAACTATTAGAATTAATCCACAACTTTAGCAAAGTTGCAGGATACAAAATAAATCCACATAAATCATCAGCATTTTTATACATCACCAACAAAATGCAACAGCAAGAGATACAAAGAGAAATTCCATTCAAAATAACTATCGATAGTATAAAATATTTGGGAATATATCTGCCAAGGGAAAGTCAGGCTCTATATGAGCAAAACTACAAAACACTCTCCACACAAATAAAGTCAGATCTAAACAATTGGAAAAACATCAAGTGCTCTTGGATAGGTCGAGCGAATATAATAAAGATGGCAATACTACCTAAACTAATCTATCTATTTAGTGCTATACCAATCAAACTCCCAAGAGATTATTTAACTGAACTAGAAAAAATAACGACAAAATTCATCTGGAAAAACAAAAGGTCAAGAATTTCAAGGGAATTAATGAAAAAAAATGCAAATGAGGGTGGCCTAGCTGCACCAGATCTAAAACTATATTATAAAGCAGTGGTCACCAAAACCATTTGGTACTGGATAAGAAATAGAGTAGTGGATCAGTGGAATAGGTTAGGTTCACAGAACAAAATACTCAATGACAATTGTAATCTAGTGTTCGATAAACCCAAAGACCCCAGTTTTTGGGATAAAAACTCACTATTTGACAAAAACTGCTGGGATAATTGGAAACTAGTCTGGAAGAAATTAGGCATTGACCCACACCTAACACCATATACCAAGATAAGGTCAAAATGGATTCATGATCTAGGCATAAAGAATGATATTATAAACAAATTAGAACAATGTAGGATGGTTTACCTCTCAGACCTGTGGAGGGGGAAGGAATTTGTGACCAAAGAAGAACTAGAGGTCATCATTAATCACAAAATAGATAAGTTTGACTATATCAAGTTGAAAAGTTTTTGTACAAACAAAATGAATGCAGACAAGATTAGAAGGGTAGCAGTAAACTGGGAAAATATTTTTACATCCAAAGGTTCTGATAAAGGCCTCATTTCTAAAATATATAGAGAATTGACTCAAATATATAAGAATTCAAGCCATTCTCCAATTGACAAATGGTCAAAAGATATGAACAGACAATTTTCAGACGAAGAAATTGAAACTATTTCCGGTCACATGAAAAGGTGCTCCAAGTCACTATTGATCAGAGAAATGCAAATTAAGACAACTCTGAGATACCACTACACACCTGTCAGATTGGCTAAAATGACAGGAAATGATAATGATAGCTGTTGGAGGGGATGTGGGAAAACTGGGACACTGATACATTGTTGGTGGAACTGTGAACGGATCCAACCATTCTGGAGAGCAATTTGGAGCTATGCTCAAAGAGTTATCAAACAGTGCATACCCTTTGACCCAGCAGTGTTTCTACTGGGCCTATATCCCAAAGAGATTTTTAAGGATGGAAAGGGACCCACATGTGCAAAAATGTTTGTGGCAGCCCTTTTTGTAGTGGCAAGAAACTGGAAATTGAAAAGATGCCCATCAATTGGAGAATGGCTGAATAAATTATGGTATATGAATGTTATGGAATACTATTGTTCTGTAAGAAATGACCAACAGGAGGATTTCAGAGAGGATTGGAGAGACTTGCATGAACTGATGCTGAGTGAAATCAGCAGAACCAGGAGAACATTATACACAGCAACAAGACTATACGATGATCAATTTTGATGGACATGGTTCTCTTCAACAATGATGTGATTCAAACCAGTTGTGCTGCGATGAAGATAGTCATATACATCCAGAGAGAGGCCTGTGGGAACTGAGAGTGAACCACAACACAGCATTTTAACGCTTTCTGTGAATATTTCCATGCATTCTGTTTTCCTTCTTAGGTTGTTTTTTTTCTTCTTCTCTTTCTAGATCTGATGTTTCTTGTGCAGTAAGATAACTGTATAGATATGTATTTATGTATTGTATTTGTCATATAATTTATCCTATCTAGCATGTATTAGATTACCTGTCATCTAGGGGTGGGGGGCGGGGGGAGGGAAAGGAAAAGCTTTGGAAAAAAAAAGTTTTTTTTTTGCAGAGGTCAATGTTGAAAAGTCACTCATATGTTTTGCAAATAAAAAGCTTTATTAAAAAAAAAAAAAAGAAAACAGTGAGATCACCCAAAGTAATGACTCAAGTGAGTTTAAAAAAATTTTTTATAATTTTTAAATTTCATAATATATAGTCACTCAACCAGTTTTGGGATTCAATTCAAATTCAGTGAAACTCTTTCAAATACTCATAAAACTTAGAAGAAGTAATGAACTTGACAGATTCTTAGAAATTGTCACACACTCCTCATGTAAATGAAGCATTCCCAATTATACTATTCCCATGTTATGAACAATTATCAAGAAGAATCCATTACCTGAAACATCAAAAATCTGTTCTACTCCCATATCAGCAGTGTCCATTCTTGTGGCTAAAATCAGAAGTGGTCCTGTGTTAGGATTAGGTGAGCCACTAAGCATGGTGCAGTGAGGAATTAAAAAGGCCCTAGTGCCTGAGGCACCCAGATGTGTTCTCTGCATCATATCCTGGCTGCATTGAGAATGCATCATCCAATGGGACATGTCTCCTTCTTTCATTGCCTTGCCTGTGACCACATGGACCTGATATAACTCACAGGACCAGGAAGTAGGGGAGTGCAGGATGTGATCGAGTACAATAAAGATTTGTGTCCGGGTGCTCTGTTGAACAAATGAATTGTCACTCAGCAAGACAGCAGCCGGAGACGTCCGAAGGCCTGGGATAAGGTAAGACTGGCGACCAGTGACCCAGGGGAGGTCACAAGTGGTGGCTGAACATGGGGCAGCGCTTTCAGGGTCACCAGGCACTGTAAGGAAAGGTTCAACAGCTTCATCAAAAGGCAAGAAGGCAGAGAAGCATAATGGGTCAGGGTATGAGCTTACCTGTGACAAAGCCAAATGACACTGAGGTGTACACAGCTCAGGTCTATAAATTAGCGAAAAAAAAAAAAAAAAACAGGGATTGAAAATCCACTTGAAGGTTTGCTGTATGTTTGTAGAACATATTTGGCAAACTTCCACTTGGCTTGAGCAGACCGAGTTAGATAAGAAGGCCGAGTCAGAAAAGAAACAAAGATTTGTCTTTCAAGAATCTCTGGGTTTGCTATGGTACAGCAGAAAAGCTGCCCCTGTATGGCCTTGCAGAAATTGCCAATAAAAGCAATAGCTCAAGGGGAGGATGTTACTCCCTGGGATTCTGATTGTGGCCTCCAGGCCTACCCAGTGGAGGATGATGGGGCTGGTGGGCAGATGCACACTCTGATCCCTTTTAAAATGTTAAAGGAAGTAAAGCAAGCTTATATAAACTATGGCCCCAATGCCCCCTATAATTCAGATGCTGCAGATGTTATCTGGTAGATATGCACTCACCCCAAATGATTGGCCTCAGCTTGTTTCACTCTCAGCCAGGTGGGGGTGTGGTTTTCTGAATTCACCAAGGCGACATGGAAATAAATAGGCCATGGCCAACAACCATCAAGATCCAGACGGCTCAGTTCACATGATCACTGGCACTGGCTGCTACCCTACCACCCAAGCGCAGATTTCATATGCTGCAACAGTGTTCTCACCAATTGCTCAGTGTACTATACAAACTTGGGAGAGAATAGATAAGGAAGGACTGGTACAACAACACTTCACATCTATAAAGCAAGAACCCTGGGAGCCCATCGAAGACTATGTGTCCCATCTCAGAACGGCAATAGATAGAACTATAGGAAAAGGAGAGGCTTCTACAATGCTTTTTAGACAACTACTGAAAGAGGGTATGAATAAAGTATGAACCGTTTAGTGGCTGACCTCCCTTAAAGAAGCTAGCATTTCAGACATCATAGACAAGTATAATGAGGTGGATTATGAGGCTGCCAATGTGGAGGTGATGGCCTCTGCTCAAGGCATCACCTCAGGCATAGCTCAAGGAATCACCCAAGGTATAACAAGAAAGAAAGGGGATAAAAAATGTTATGAATGTGGGAGGAAAGGGCATTATCAAGCCCAATGTCCTGCTTGGCCACTAAGTAGCTGTGAATCTCTTTGCTTTGCTTGTGGAAAGCCTGGTCATATTGCCAAGTTTTGCAGAACTAAGATAAGGATCAAGTCTGTGGTCCAGGGAAATGGGCACAGGGTCATCAGATGCATACCCAGTGGACTCAGAACCCGTTCAACAAATAGCAACTGGGTTCATGGAGACATATCAATCCCTAATGAGGAAGCAGACAACTCCTAGCAAATATGGTTCAGGGTCTCATTATAAATCGTGGTCTACCACACATTTGTAGGTACAGCCTTCTGAAGGAGACAAGTTGGTGATTGGGCTTTCAAATTACACCCCAGTGATCATTCATACAATGATCTTGAAACATATGGAATCTTCTACTTTAATTACCAACCCTCATTCATATCCAGTGACTCTGGAGGGCGATCAGCCTATTGCCAAATCACTTCCTTTGTGTTCTCAGGAAGTGAACCTCACTCAACAGGACAGGAGAAACCCATGTATACAATTTAAATAGAGGATAGGCCATTCTGTGGAATGATGGACACGGGTACTGATATATCTGTGATAATTAAACTTGACTGGCCTCCAGAATGACTGCTATAACCCCAGGCCGTAATAGTCAATGGGATAAATGACATGCAGCATACCTTTCAGTCTTGCAGAGCACTTCAATGGGAATTTGAGAAGAAAATGGGCACTTTCAGACCTCTTGTTATTGCAGGGCTGAGAACCTCCTTGTGGGGATGAGATCTGTTAAAAGCCCTTCAGACAACATTACATATAGAGGAAAACTAATGGGGGCCACTGAAAAGGCCTTGGTAGTGCCACCCTTAAAATGGAAACATGATCGCCCTATCTGGGTGGATCAGTGGCCCCTAACAGAAAAAAAAAGCTAACTGTCTTAAAAGCAATAGTGCTTGATACATTGTTGGTGGAACTGTGAACGGATCCAACCATTCTGGAGAGCAATTTGGAACTATGCTCAAAAAGTTATAAAACTGTGCATACCCTTTGACCCAGCAGTGTTTCTATTGGGCCTATATCCCAAAGAGATTTTAAGGGAGGGAAAGGGACCCACATGTACAAGAATGTTTGTGGCAGCCCTTTTCGTAGTGGCTAGAAAATGGAAACTGAGTGGATGCCCATCAATTGGAGAATGGCTGAATAAATTATGGTATATGAATGTTATGGAATATTATTGTTCTGTAAGAAACGACCAGCAGGAGGATTTCAGAGAGGCCTGGAGGGACTTGCATGAACTGATGCTGAGTGAAATGAGCAGAACCAGGAGAACATTATACACAGCAACTATATGACTATCAATTCTGATGGATATGGCTCTCTTCAACAATGGGATGTTTCAAACCAGTTCTAATTGTTCAGTGATGAAAAGAGCCATCTACACCCAGAGAGAGACCTATAGGATCTGAGTATGGACCACAACATAACATTTTCACGCTTTCTATTGATGTTTGCTTGCATTACGTTTTCCTTCTCAGATTTTTTTTATAGATCTGATTTTTCTTGTACAGCAAGATAACTATAAATATGTATACACATATTCAATTTGTCAAATATTTTAACATAATTAACATGTATTAGACTTCCTGCCATGTAGAGGAGGGGGTGGGGAGAAGGAGGGAAAAATATGTAACAGAAAGCTTTGAAAAAAAAATAAATAAAAGCAATAGTGCTTGAACAAGAACAATCAGGTCATGTTGAACACTCTTTTAGTGCTTATAATTCACCTGTCTTTGTAATCTGAAAGAACAAAGCTTGGTGCATATTGATTGACCTGCAAGCAGTAAATGCCGCCATGCAGCCCATGGGTGCTTTTCAGCCAGGCCTCCCATCACCAAATATGATTCCAAAAGATTATCACATAGGGGTTATAGATATAAATGCATGCTTTTATTCTATTCCCCTGCATGCTGCAGATAGAGAGAAGTTAATCTTTTCCATTCTGTCTGTTAATTTACAGGCCCTTGCCACTAGATGGCAGGTGCTACTGCAAAGAATGGCGAACAGTCCCACTCTTTGTCAGTCATACAGGCATACCAGAATTCTACATATTACATTATATGGATGATATATTGGTTGCCACCAAAGAAGAAGAAGAAGACCTTCAATACCTTTAAAAGGTATCATTCAGGCTTTAGCCCATCAAAATCTTGTGGTGGCACTGCATAAAATACAAACTAAACCCCTATTCCTTAACTTGGATATATTTTACATGATCTCACTGTGTCCAAGACATCCCCCAAAATAGATGAAAGCAAGTATACAGCTCTCCATGACTTTTAGCAGTTAGTGGGTGTTTTACAGTGGCTATGATCCACACACCCAATCCCTCCTTCTGTTATGCATCCTTCTTAGGACATTTTAAAGGGTCCTTCCACCTTAACATCACTGAGGTCATGGTCTCTGGAGGTCTGCACAGCATTACAGTGTATTCCTTTGCTGTGTGCTCAACCTGCAGCAAAAATTGTGCCTTCATAGACTCTGACATTGTCAGCATTTTTGGATAAACATTTTTTTGCAGTACTACATCAAGGTGAATGTATATCCCACTAGAATTATATCTGATAAAATTGAAGGACTTGGTTCCTTCTTGTGGCAATGCTGCCAGGGAACTATATTGATATCAGGGCAGCCCCCACAACTGTGTCTCGACATGCCATCCTACCATTTGCTTGCTGTGGCACAGGACAGTTTCCTATGGGCCGTCACCTGTGCACTCTGCTCATTTGCTTAAGCAATTATACAAGCAGATGAAATTGAATATAACCATCTCTTTCCTCTGAACCTTTGCTGGACAGGGTCCTAATGTTTTTACTGATGCCACAAAAGATCACAAGGCTATCAAGAGGCCCTTATAACTCAACACAAAAGAATGAATTGTTTGCATGCCATGCGAAGGTATTGTGACACTATCAACATCGTCACGGATAGCCTGTATGCCATCAGGCATTCCAATGTCTACCACATGCCTATATTGATGACAGGAATTCCACTATAACTAATCTTCTTCATCAATCACAGGTTGCTTTGAGCCACAGGACTGCATCCATTTTTATTATGCATGTTAGGTCCCATACTGATGGGACTGGCCCAATATTTAAAGGTAACAGAGTGGCCAATGCTCTTCTGTATCCTGTATCTGTATAGAGATACAGCTTTTTTTTTCTGTCTCCCCTGCCCATAAGATGAATGCTTCATTTCATTTGTCTGCCCGTTCCCTTTGTAGGTTGTACAGTGTTTCTAAATCAGAAGTGGCTGCTATTGTTTGCTGCTAGTCTATATGTGCTCCCTTTTGCCCCTCTCCTTCTAATACACAACAAACCCATGTGGTGACTCACCCAGTGCCCTATGGTAGATGGATGTCAGTTGGATATCACTCATGTCAAGAAGCAGTGCATTCACGTTTCCATGGACACCCATTCTCAGCTCATTATGGCCACACTTCAACCAGGAAAAGAGGTGAAGCATGTAATCAATCACCTTTATCACTGCTTCTCTGTAGCAGGCGTCCCCTGTGCCCTTAAAATGGACAATGGACCTGCCTACATGTCTTCTGCTTTTTGGACCTTCTGGTCTAAATTTGGTATTGCCCACCCTACTGGCATACCTTATAATCCCACTGGCCAAGCCATTGTTGAATGGCACAATCACACTCTGAAGGTGTTCCTGTCTAAACAAGAAAAGGGAGTTTGGGGGTTTACATGACCCAACTCACTCAGGCCCACTTGGACACAGGGCTATACACATACAATTATTTACAATTCTCTTGGACCTCACCCCAGCCATGTGCTTTTGGCACATGCAGAAAACATGGTTAAACAACAGACAGAACAAGAATAAAAGCTCTTCATCCACAGTGATGTGGAAGGGCCTGGATGGCACCTGGAAAGGTCTGGGTTGGGTACAGGTTTGGGGTCCCAGGTATGCTCTTGTTCCAGATGCAGACCCAACAGCAAAGAAGTGGATCCCAACTAGAAACATCTGTGATCTGGGGCAGCAAGAAGAGAAGAACCAGACGATAACACCATCCCAGAAAACAGACAGAAAGGGCTGATCAAGCAACATTCACATTCTGAAGGCTGGTGACTGCCATGACTTTTCTGACTGTGACACCAAAAGCAGCAGGCATTGCATCAGGGGCAAAGATAAACTTGACTGCCCTGGTTGACTCCCGGCAATTGGAAGCTTAGACAATGGACATGGGCACTCCTTCCCTGACCGCCTGCCATCCATATAGTAGGTTGGGGGAAAACTTTGCCTCATTTCCCACTGGCAGGCAATGCCTCCAAGTTGGTAGGTGAAAAACCATCAAGCCCTCCAATTGAGGTAAAAGAGACACTGATATAAAAAAAATGACTTTCATGGTGTATACACCTCCATGTGCCTTTCATTGGCTGAACAACAACAGCAATCCAGATGATTTTGACAACCACTATTAGGCAGCAATGTTACCTCCCAGATAGAAGAACTTTCTGGCTTAGTAGCTGAGATTTCTCAGCAAGCTTCCAATTTCTCTTTGCCTTCCACTACTGTCAATTCATGTTAATATATCTTGGCTGTGGTCCTTGTTGGGCCCAGCTCTCTCAGTGCTTCTTTTTATATGCCTTTGTCCAATTTTTGTATGGTTTGTAATTTCATTGATTAAGCAAGCTATTGTTGAAGCGAGGATCAGTCAGATGATGTGAGTGGTCCCCACTAAACAAGAAATAGGAGTTGTTAGGGTTCAGTGAGTAAGTAAAAAGGCCCTAGTGCCTGAGGCATCCGGTTATGTTCTCTGCAGCAATAGGATCTGCCATAGGAGTGCAGATATCCTGGCTGCATTGAGAATGCATCATCCAGTGGGACATGTCTCCTTCTCTCATTGGTCTTTGGTGTGACCTCATGGACCTGATATAACTCACAGGACCAGGAAGTAGGGGAGTGCAGGACGTGATCGAGTACAATAAAGACTTGTGCTCACAAGCTCCTGTGTCTGGGTGCTCTGTTGAATAAATGAACTGTCTCTCAGTGAGGTGGCAGCTGGAGACATCCAAAGATCTGGGATAAGGTAAGACTGGTGACCAGTGACCCAAGGGAGGTCACAGTCCTGGGGTTTCCTTCATCCAAACTCTAGCTAAAAAAAACTGACTACTTTGTCATAGCTGATTTTTTCAACCTTCTATTTCCATATAAAATTATTTCCAAGAATACTATACATCGTTATGTTCAAATTCACTACTGTTTGAGAAGATTTGATGTATCTTTTTGTATCTCTTGCTGCTGAACTTTGTTGGTAATATATAAAAATGCTGCTGATTGATGTGGATTTATTTTGTATCCTGCAACTTTGCTGAAGTTATGAATTTTTAGTAATTTTTCAGTCGAGTCTCTAGAGTTTTCTATGTATACCATCATGTTATCTGCAAAGAGTGATAATTTGGTTTCTTCATTACCTACTCTAATTCCTTTAATTTCTTTTTCTTCTCTTACTGCCAAAGCTAACATTTCTAATGCAATATTAAATAATAATGGTGACAGTGGGCAGCCTTGTTTCACTTCTGATCTTATTAGGAATGGTTCTAGTTTATCTCCATTACATATGATGCTTGCTGATGGTTTTAAGTAGATATTACTAATCATTTTAAGGAAAAGCCCATTTATTCCTATACGCTCTAGTGTTTTTAATAGGAATGGGTGTTGGATGCTTTTTCTGCATCTATTGAAATAATCATATGGTTTTTATTAATTTGGTTATGAATATAATTGATTATGCTGATAGTTTTCTTAATATTGAACCAATCCTGCATTCCTGGTATAAATCCTACTTGGTCATAGTATACTATCCTGGGGATGACTATCTGTAATCTCATTGCTAATATTGTATTTAAAATTTTTGCATCAATATTCATTAGGGAAATTGGTCTATAGTTTTCTTTTTCTGTTTTCACTTTACCTGGTTTAGCTATCAGTACCATATTGGTATCATAGAAGGAATTTGGTAGTATACCTTCTTTCCCTATTTTTTCAAATAGTTTATATAGTATTGGAATTAATTGTTCTTTGAATGTTTGGTAGAATTCACATGTAAATCAATCTGGCCCTGGAGATTTTTTTTTAGGGAATTGATTAATAGCTTGTTCTATTTCTTGTTGTAAAATGGGGCTATTTAAATAGTTTATTTCCTCTTCTGTTTCCTCTTCTGGGCAATCTATATTTTTGTAGATATTCCTCTGTTGGAGGACCCCTAAAAGAAATGGTTATATGTTAGGGCCAAAGATTTTGGGGAAGAAGCTTGTCTTTGAATTGAGGATCAAAGGGTGTGGTTTGATTCCCTTGAGACCCCAAGGCATGCCGGAGATTGCCATTAATTATTTCATTATAATGACTGGACATTTTTAAGTGGTCTCTTGAACCACACCTTACAAGGTTATTGCTGATGATGGGTATGGGTGTATGGACAAAGAGCTTGACCTCAGAGTGGGGGAAGGAAAGGAGGAGGGGTCAGGAGATGAGGAGAGGCAAGACAAGGAGGAGGGACTAGGCGAGAGGCAGGCCTAGGAGGGGAGGCTAGGAGAGGAGAAAAGATATAAGCCTTGGTGACAAGGAAAGAGGCAGGCACTCAGCAAAACACCATGGAGGCAATGGAGGCTGAATAAAGAACCACCATGATCTACATTCCTCTGGCTTGACTCTTCTTGGTGACCAGCTAATTGGCCGAAGGCGCATCAAAGCTCCAGAGGTGAGATAAGTCCTGTTGCCCATAAATTAGATAGAAATTAACATTCCTCCATTTCATTTACATTATCAAATTTATTGGCATAAAGTTGGGCAAAGTAACTCCTAATTATTACTCTAATTTCCTCTTCATTGGAGGAAAGTTCTCCCTTATTATTTTTGACACAATTTCATTTTCCTCTTTCCTTTTTCTAATCAAATTAACTAAAGGCTTATCTATTTTGTTGGGTTTTTCATAAATCCAACCCTTAGTTTTATTTATTAATTCAATAGTTTTCTTATTTTTAATTTTATTAATCTCTCCTTTTATTTTCAGAATTTCCAATTGGTATTTAATTGAGAGTTTTAAATTTGCTCTTTTTCTAGCTTTTTTAATTGTAAGCCCAATTCATTGATCTTCTCTTTCTCTATTTTATGCAATAAGTATCTAGAGATATAAAGTTACCCCATATAACCGCTTTGGCCATATCCCACAAATTTTGGTATGTTGTCTCATTATTGTCATTCTCCTGGATGAAATTATTGATTTTGTCTGTGATTTGCTCTTTCACCCATTCATTCTTTAAAATTAGATTATTTAATTTCCAATTAACTTTTGGTCTATTTTCTCCTGGCCTTATATTACATGTGAGTTTTATTGCATCATGATCTGAAAAGGATGCATTTACTATTTCTATCTTTCTGCCTTCGATTTGGAAGTTTTTATGCCCTCACACATGGTTAATTTTTGTATAAATTCCATGAACCAAAGAGAAAAAAGTAAACTCCCCTCTGTTTCCATTCAATTTTCTCTGAAGATCTATCATACCTAACTTTTCTAACAATTTGTTTACCTCCCTAATTTCTTTCTTATTTATTTTGTGGTTTGATTTATCTAATTTTGAAAGAGCAAGGTTGAGATCCCCCACCAGTACAGTTTTGCTGTTTATTTCTCCTTGCATCTGTTAGTTTCTCCTCTAGGAATTTGGATGCTATACAATTTGGTGCATATATGTTTAGTATTGATACCTCTTCATTATCTATGGTACTCTTTAGTAAAATATAGTTTTCTTCCTTATCTCTTTTAATTAGATGTATTTTTGCTTTTACTTGATCTGAGATAAGGATTGCTACCCCTGCTTTTTTTTTTTTGTTCACCTGAAGCATAAAAGATTCTACTCCAGCCCTTTACCTTCACTCTGTATGTATCTCTATGTTTTAGATGTGTTTCTTGTAGACAACATATTGTAGGATTCTGGCTTTTAATCCAGTCTGCTATCCACTTCCTTTTATGGGAGAATTAATCCCATTCACATTCACAGTTAAAATAACTAAATCTGTATTTTCTGCCATCTTATTTACCCAAAGTTATGTTTTTTCCTTCCCTTTCCCATTTCTCCTTCCCCCCCTCCCCAGTATTTTGTTTTTGATGACTGGAGGTGGATAGATAGAAAACTCTATCAGTCCTCCCCCCTTTAGAACCCTTCCCTCTTTTTTATACCTTTCCCCTAATTTTTTCTATTTTCCCTTTCTTTTCCTCCTTTCCCTCCCACTTCCGTATAAGGAGGGAATTTTTCTGTGAAAACAAATGTGTCTGATATACTCTTTTAGAACCCAATCTGATGAGAGTAAGATTCACACAATGCTCATCGCCGTCCCTTCTTTCCCTCAATTATATTAGATTTTCTATGCCTCTTCATGAGATTTTACCTTATTTTTAACCTCCTTTTTTACTTTATTTTACCTCCTTTCCCCTCTGTTTCCAGTATGATAGCCCTTCCACCTCTAATTTCTTTTCCATTATTACCAAATTTGATTTTATACCTCCATTCTTTAAGTATACCCATAGTAGAAATATAGTTCTCAAGAGTTCTTTCCTTTTTACCTTTTTATGCTTCTCTTGAGTTCTTTGTTTGGAGGTCAAATTTTTTGTTCAGATCTGGTCTTTTCATTAGAAATAGGTGAAATTCTCCTGCATCATTGAATGACCGTCTTCTTCCCTGGAAGATAATGCTCATTCTAGCTGGATAGCTTATTCTTGGCTGCAATCCAAGTTCCTTTGCTTTTTCGGAATATCTGATTCCAGGCCCTTCAATCCTTTAATGTGGAAGCTGACAGATCTTGTGTAATTCTAATTACAGTTCCTTGGTATTTGAATTGTTTCTTTCTAGCTGCTTGCAATATATTTTCCTTGGTGTGATAGTCCTGATATTTGGCCACAATATTCCTTGGGGATTTAATTTTGGGGTCTCTTTCAGGAGGTGATCGGTGAATTTTTTCAATGGTGATTTTGCCTTCTGATTCTATAACATCAGGGCAATTTTCTTTCATGGTTTCCTAGAAGATAGCATCTAGGTTCTTTTTTTCATTGTGGCTTTCAGGGAGTCCAATAATCCTTAGATTGACTCTCCTAGTTCTGTTTTCCAAGTCAGTTGTTTTTCCTAGGAGATATTTCATATTTTCTTCTATTTTTTCATTTTTTTTTGTTTTTGTTTGATTGATTCTTGAAGTCTTATTGAGTCATTCACTTCTATTTGTTCAATTTTTAAAGTATTATTTTCCTCAGTTACCTTTTTTAGCTCCTTTTGTAACTGGCCAATTGAATTTTTTGGTTCATTGCATTCTTTTTCCATTTTGCCAATTTTATTTTTCAGTGAATTGTTGTCTTTTTCCAATTCACCATTTTTATTTTCCAGTGAATTGATGATTTTTTCCAATTCACCATTTTTATTTTCCAGTGAATTGGTGATTTTTTTCCATTTCACCAGTCTTGTTTTTCAGTTTTTCACATCTCTGTTGCAGGGCATTATATCCTTCTTGCACTGATCTCAATTCATTTCCCCAATTTTCTTCTAACTCTTTTTTGAGATTCTTTATGCATATTCCAGGTAAGCCTTCTGAAATGGGGACCAGCTCATGTCTCCCTTTGTGGATTCCTCTGGGGTCACTTTCCCTTTAGGAACCTCAGGATCTGAGGTCTGCCCTTCTTTCTCTCCATAAAAGCTGTCTATGATGAGAGCTCGCTTCTGCTTCTTATTCATGTTTTAGAGCTTGAGGTCTGATTCAAGCAGGGGACTGGCAGCTGCTTCAATTTTCCCTGGGGCAGTTCACATAGTTGACTTCAGGTGCGAGGCTGATTGGGCCAGGTCCACACTCTCAGCTGCTCTCAATCCACCCTTTACCAAAGGCAGATCTGCCAAAGCACCTGCCTGCAAGCAGAGCAAAGTGGCCCAAGCGTCTCCCAGGGACTTCCTGAGTGCTTAGAATCCACCATCCTCTGTCCCAGTCCCACTCCGCCCAGCTGCGTGCTGGCGCCTGAGAGCAGCAAGCGGTTCAACTCCCTTCCTGTCTGAAACAGACCTACTCCAGAGTTCTTCCAAGGTAATTTTTGATGGAAATGTGTTGTACTCCAAGTGTTTGAGGAAGCCCTCACTCCAGAACCAGTTCAGAGGCTTAATTTGTTCTGGTTCTGAGGGAAGATCAGAGGAGCTCACAGAGAGTCATGTTTGCACTCTGACATCTTGGCTCTGCCCCCCGAGAAGCTGAGGATTTCTAAAGCTGAACTCCTTACCATTCCCTTCTTGAAACTTTCCTAATTCTTGACTCCCTTTCCTCAGTCACCCAAGCTTACCATAAGGAGGTTATACCTATCTCCTTCCTCATCAATCAAATCTGAAATGGTGTTATCTTTTACCATCCAAAATCCACCTTTTGTCCTCCATTGTCACATATTTGTTTTGTATTGGGAAGGTGGTAATTTGTTTAGTTCTCTTTCCAGAAATCAATTTCAAATTTTTCTTAGGTCCTAATAGATTAGGTATCTTATACTCAATATTTTGAAAATGAACTCATCCTTATCAGATACTCCCCAATTCCTAACTTTCACATTTTTTGTATATTACCGAATTCTCAGTCACCCATTATCAAAACTGTCTCCCTGAATATATCATTGTTACTTCCAAGATCCAACCAATTTCTAAATTCTGTCAAATTTTTGCAATCTGCACCACTCTCCTATCTACCTGTTCTTCCCATTCACAACCTAGGGGCAGGCCTTCAATTTTATCCTTATCTATTTTATTAGCCTGCTGGATATTCTTCCACTACACGTCTTAACCTCATTCAAAATCCCCTCAGCTTGACTCAGACATTTTTTAGAAAAGTTAGGTGTCAAATTATACTTAGCCCTTAATCCTATTGGCTTTTGAACATTATAAAAATTAGTTACAAACCCATATTTGACAATAAAAATTCTTCATATTTTAATTGTCTACCACCATATAGGACAACACAGACAGACAGACACCCTTCCCCCACATACACACATACACCCCATCCAGGTTATAGTTATATTGCTATAATAAAAAAATAGAAGTAGAAAGGTCTTTGGAGGGCATGTAGTCCAAATAAATTTAAATTATAGCAAATAGAGTCCCAGCAAAGTTACTTACCCAAGGTTTTAAAGGTAATAAGTGTAACTGCTATATCTATCCTTGTTCTCAGGTATTAGGGCATTATTTGATAATAGAACTTAGGTCAATTACAACTTTATTCATTTTGGAGAAAATGTAGCATGGTTCAAGCTTTCATTCTTGTATAAAAAGTTGGTAGATCTTTCTTGTAAATCTTGCTAACTTGAATTGTGTGGGGTTTTTGTCCTTTTTGGTATTCTTTTACCATACGCATTTGGTATAAGTGAGAAATGTAAAAGTTGCTCTCCTGCTCTCAGACATAGAAAAAAAAAAGTTTATAGTTTTACCTGAACATAGTCAGTGAACACATCTAATATGCCTTCCTCATATCAAATACATTGCCAAATATTATTTTAACTAAGAATATCTATAAATAAAAAAGAAAAATATAAGGAAAAAAAATATTCTCCCTAAAGGTTTAGCATCCAATGATACATTGAAAAATCATATGCTCAAGGGAATCCAAAAAGCAGAATTCACACCAAAATTTTAAACATGCATCATCTAAGGTATATGATGTCCCATTGTAAACTCTCAGATATAGTTCCTGTCAAATGTTAGTATTCTGTTGTAATATTGCATTAAGATCTCTTATCTGTTATCGGATTATTCTCTCTTATAGATACGATTTCTCCTGAACAAAAAAATGATGTGTGGCAATAACTATACATATGTTCGATTTAAGTATTCTAACATAATTATCATGTAGTGGACATCCTGATATCTAGGGGAGGGGTGGGGAGTAAGGGGGAAAAATTTGTAACAGAAAGCTTTGTAAGGGTTAATGTTTAGGAATTACCCATACATATGTTTTGCAAATAAAAAGTATTAATAAAAAAAAATCTCTTATCTGTATACTCCTTATTTATCCTATATTCTGATTTTCCCTTGAATATTTCTTTTTTCTTCTTTTTTACTAAATCAACCATTTCAGGTAATACTTCATAATAGAAACCATGTATTCCAACTAAAATCTTAACTCTTTACATGCTAGTAAAAATAGGAATGAATGTTTAGAATTTATGATATTGTTCATCTAAAAGAAATATTTTTGTTTGTCTTTTAAAGATTATGTGGTGCATACTGCACATATAGATATTCAGAGTCCCTATGTTAGTGTTTTATATATATGTATATATAATAAATATATATATATATAATTCTGTGCTTATACCTTACACATATATACATTAAAGCACGGTCATATTGTTCCCATTCTATGTCTAGAAATTTAAAGTTCTCATCACTCTATGACAGTGGCAGACGTGTTAGAAAAACAAGGCTTTTCTTTGATTCTTGTGTTTTTTAAAAAATATAACTAAATTATACTTCTTGAGCTTGTTACATTGTTGTCATCTTTGAAATCCTACAAACATCCATTGGTTTTGTCAACATCTATATGTCATTTCAAGGAAAGGATAAAGGAAATCCTAGAGAAGTTTTAATTATCTGGTATAGGTTCATAGAGTAAAAATTTGTTTTCTAGTCATAAAGCCTCCTTTTCCCAAAAATCAAGAGTGATTCCTTATCAAGGAAACTTTACAAGGTGATGAATAATTAAGAAACCCTTTCCTCACATACCATTTGCATATTTATTATTTTTAAACTAGGGAGTTACATTTTGATGACTTCCTTTTTAAGGGAAGTCTGTGATATTAACATTCTCCATACTCAAGACTGATGAAATTTTTTTTTAACATTTTTTACATTTGCAAATTTCATGACATAAATAGGCATAAGAAATGTTGAGATGTAGCTGATCATTTGTAGTGAAACACATTCTTAGCAGTTTTCAGCCTAGAGAAGTTTCTAATCAGTCTGCTCATGTCTTCAAGAATAAAAATATTCAATGTCACAAAGTATAGGGGCAGCTAGATGCAGCGGATAGAACATTGGCCCTAGAATCAGAAGAACCTTCATTCAAATAAGACCTTAAACACTTGACTTTTGCTAGCTGTGTAACTTTGGGAATGTCAATTATCCACTATTTGCATCACCAAAAAAAAAAGGTTAATTAGAATATATTTTCTTTTTAAAAATTACCCAGTGCCTCCCAATACTCTTTAAGCAAATGAAAATAAAACCAGAAATAAAATATGCTCAATACATAGATGCATAATTTGGCAGAAGAAATCCTGAATTTCCCAACTCTGAAAAGGTATTCAAGATATATTGAGCCTCATATTTATCAGACATTGTGGCAAAAGCTGGTGATTTAAAAAAGAGCAAAAAGACAATCCATGCTTTTAAGTTTCTTGTATTCTAGGGAAGATGACATGTAAGCAAATAATATATATTTCAAGCTAAATATGGGAGAAACAGGAAAAAAGAAAAATAATGGCATTAAGAGAGAAGACTTGATGTCTCTGAATTTTGCATCCATCTTTTGTAGAAATATTTTTTTCAAAATTAGTTCTGTGTTATGGGTTAGTTGCCTTGTTTTCTCAATTAAAACGGGCACATTTGTGGCTTTTACTTTGTAGAGTTGTGAGGATCGAAGATTTTTTAAAATTTTTATTTAAAAAAAGGAATATAAAATGAAATGAAAAGACAACATTGTCATGTGCCCAGCAAAATATCAGGGAGAATTCAAAATATACAACAAATTAACCAGATCAAGAAAGTATATTAGTACAAATTATATTCACGAGTATCCATCTTTACTTCCTTGTAAATTGTTCTTTTGTTTGCTGCTGCTTACCTTAGCTTTTTTCTTTTTCCCCCTTTTGTTCCCCCCACCCTCAAGCAGACTATAGTAAAGAAAGAATATATTTATGTATACATATGTAGATATATGCAGACACACACACACACACACACACACACACACACACACATCTTTCCTATCCCTTGCTGTTACTTAACCTGCTCCCAGGTATGGATCCCTCATCTTCTCACACCCTTTGCTTCCTCATCCCTCCCTCCCTCCCCTTACTTCTTTATAAATTTTGGAGGGTACTGTACTCTTCATGGTATATGTGTAGTGTTGCCTATTTAACCTGTTCTTGATGCGAGTAGGTTTTCAGAACTATGAGTTCTCTTCCCCCTTCTAATGCTTCTGTGTCTGCTCTTCCCAATCTTTCTTTTGAGCTGCTTTATTGTTGATGTCAATCTTAACTATGTGGTATTCATTTCCCATGTAAAAAAAAATCCATAATGTGTCATAGCTTTTACCTTGTAGAGTTGTTAGGATTGAAGATTTTTTAAAATTTTTATTTAAAAAAAAAGGAATATAATATGAAATTAAAAGAAAATATTGTCATGTGCCCAGCAGAATATCAGGGAGGATTCAAAATCTATAACCAAATTATATCTTTGAAATTCATCTTTGATATTGGCTCTTAAATGTTAAATTTTCTACTAAGTACTGGTTTAGTTGATACAAAGTCCTGAAAATCTACACGTTTCTTGAATGTCTATTTTATATCACTAGAGTTTCTAAGCAACCCTGGGAAGTACCTAATGTTATTATCTGCCTTTCTTAAATGAGGAAACTGACTTTTAAAAGAGATTAAGTAACTTGTCCAGGGAACCCCACCTATGAAGGGTTTAAGACAGAAGTTAAACTCCTGTCTTCCTTATACAATGAGCTGCCTCATCATTCTGCTGTTTCCCTTCACAAGTTCTCTTTTTCCACTAATCTGAGTTTCTCTCACTATAGTGTCATCTTTTTCTTTTTGCTTACATTTAAGCCCAGGTTACCTCATTAATTTTCAGTTGCTTGGTAACTTGATCAAAACCCTTGTCCTACTCTGAATTTCTCAGAAAAAAAAAGATTTACATTTTATAATTTCATCTTTCATGGTGATACGTTATGCTAAGATTTTCTGATGAGTAATTTTAGAATATAGGATACTCTAAGTATAAATAATACTTATAATACTAATAAACAATACTTAAGGCATTTATTATCATTTTGAGCTTGTGGAGGAATTCAAGATTCTTCATGATCCTTTACCCAGAATTCAGGCATAAAGAAGTCAAGAAATTCAATTAAAATATTTTGACGAGCATATATGTTTTATAAAGCACATATCTCCTAAAAAATCAGTAGTTCTGGTCATGTGGAGTCATTTTTTTTTTGCAGATAAAAATATTATGTCTTTAGAGGCAGTTCATAATGCTTTTGACAGAAACTTGGACCTGCTTTGAGAAAATCAAGTTGAAGTATAACCTTACCAATGTAGGAATATGAGCAAATCTCTTGACCGCTATTTGATTTATTTTCCTCAACTATATAATGGGAATAATAATAGCTTCTACTTTGTAAAATTGTTATCAGGATCAAATGACATGTAAAAGAAAATATAGAGTATCTGGCACATAGCAAGCACTATATAAATGTGTATGCACTTCCCTCTCCTCTTATTCCAATTTTACTCAAGAGCAATAGAACTTTTTAAAAGAAAAGAGGGTCACAGATATTATGGAAATTACTGAACCATCAGTGGAAAATCAAAATGCCTATTTATCATTTCCAACTCTTTGCTCATTCAATCCCAAACTGCTATTTAACCACTTAATCCTTATGAAAATCAGTTGCATATAAAGCAACACATATTTACAAAGAATAAGAATAAAAAATATTTTTTAACTTCATAAATCCCAGGGTCTGGGTTTTATACTTCTACTACACATAGTCTAGTCTAAAGAAATTTTGCCTTCATCTCCTTCCCTGCTGATAGTAAATAAAGCTGTGTTATTTATCACTTTACCTATTGTATAACCTCAGAAAATTGAATATTTGCTGTCCTCAATGAAAATCTTTTAATTTAATATCCAAGTGCAGTTTTGAAACATAATAGATTTGGGGCTGATATATCCAAGCAGTCATCATAATCCATTTCAGGTGATGAAATATTCCTTCTACTGA
Source organism: Myrmecobius fasciatus (assembly GCA_023553655.1). NCBI lineage: Eukaryota > Metazoa > Chordata > Mammalia > Dasyuromorphia > Myrmecobiidae > Myrmecobius > Myrmecobius fasciatus. The sequence continues at coordinate 6,159 of JAJPUD010019462.1, read as the reverse complement.
AGACCAAAAAGCTAATTTCAGATTACATAATCACATATTTTTTTTTTATTTAACATTGTTTATTTTCAAAACATAAGCCTGGATAATTTTTCAACATCGACCCTTGCAGAACCTTGTGTTCTGATTTCCCTCTTTTCCCTTACTCCCTCTCCTAGATGACAAGTAATCCAATATATGTTAAATAGTAAAAATATATGTTAAATCTAACATGCATACATATTTATACAATTATCTTGCACAAGAAAAATCAAATCAAATAGAAAAAAAAGAGAAAGAAAATAAAATGCAAGCAAACCACAAAAAACAGAATGATAATGCTATGTTGTGGTTCACACTCAGTTTCCACAGTCCTCTCTCTGGGTGTAGATGGCTCTCTTCATCACAAGATTATTGAAATTGGTCTAGATCATCTCATTGTTGAAGAGAGCCATGTCCATCTGAATTGATCATTGTATAATCTTGTAGACATGTCCAACAGCAGATCTCCTTGTCCTGCTCATTTCACTTAGTATCAGTTCATGTAAGTCTCTCTAGGCCTCTCTGAAATCATCCTGCTGATCATTTCTCATAGAACAATAATATTCCATAATATTCATATACCACAACTTATTCAATTATTCTTCAATTGATGGACATCCATTCAGTTTACAGTTTCTTGCCACTACAAAAAGGGCTGCCACAAACATTTTTGCACATGTGGGTCCCTTTCCCTCCTCTAAGATCCCTTTGGGATATAGGCCCAATAAAAACACTGCTGGGTGAAAAGGTATGCACAATTTGATAATCCTTGAAGCATAGTTCCAAATTGCTCTCCAGAATGGTTGAATGTAAAAATATTTTCCCAATTTATTGCTTCCCTTCTAATCTTGTCTTCATTAGTTTTGTTTGTACAAAGTCTTTTCAACTTATATTAAGTTATTATATTATTTATTATATTATAACTTATATTAAGTTATATTAATCAAAATTATCTATTTTGTATTCAATAATGATCTCCATTTCTTCTTTGGTCACAAATTCCTTCCTTCTCGACAGGTCTGAGAGGTAAACTATCCTATGTCCCTCTAATTTGCTTATAATATCACTCTTTATGTCTAAATCATTACCCCATTTAGATCTTATCTTGGTATGTGGTGTTAGGTGTGGGACGAGCCCTAATTTCTTCCACACTAGTTTCCAATTTTCCCAGGAGTTTTTGCCAAATAGTGAGTACTGATCCCCAAAGCTGGGGTCTTTAGGTTTATCAAACACTAAATTGCTATACTTATTGCCTAGTTTGTCCTGATATCCTATCCTATGCCACTGATCGACTACTCTATTTCTCAGCCAGTACCAAAAGGTTTTGATGACCGCTGCTTTGTAATATAGTTTTAGATCTGACACAGTTAGGCCACCTTCATCAGCATTTTTTTTTCATTTTTCATCCCTTGAAATTCTTGACCTTTTGTTCTTCCAGATGAACTTTGTTATTATTTTTTCTAGATCTGTAAAATAATTTCTTAGGAGTTTGACAATCACAGATTCTTAAATTGCAAGGAATCTCAACTATTACAAGTAAAATGGGAATTTCATTACAATCCAGCTTCAGTCATCAGCTTCAGCTTGAAAAAGCCTAGTTAGGAAGGACGCCTTGAATCCTGAGGCGATTGGTGTTCAGTCACGCCCAACTTTTGCAGATCTTGGTAAAGATACTGAGAATAGTTTGCCATTTCTTTATCCTGCTCATTTTACAGATGAAGAAACAGGTAAGGTTCAGGGACTTTCCCAGGATCACAGACGTCATGTCTGAGATCAGATCTGAGATAAGGAAAATAAATCTTCCTAATTTTCAATGCAGCTCTTCATCCACAGCACCTCCCAGCTGTCCATGATCTAAGGGAGCTCACTCTCTAAACAGCTCTCAGTCAGGAAACTTTTTCTTACACTCAGCCTAAGTCAATGTCCACCCATTTCCTTCTGCATCTAAGCTGTATATATGTCATTCTTCTTCCCTATGACTACCTTCCAACTCTTTGAAATCATTTGTCATCACCTCTTAAAGTGTTCTCTTCTTTAAATTGATTCAAATCAAGAGATTCTGTGGGATGGGGGTGGGAGGGAAGAAATGAGGCACAGCACAGATTATTCCATTATCTCAGATTCTATCCTTGATACCACCACTTCATGGTCAAAAATATAGGCTGCTTCCTCCTTACAAAAACTTTGGTGAGCCTGCTCAATTTTTTTTTCTTTCCCTGTTTTTCCTCAACCTGTTCATTTTAGTACACCATATTTAGTTAGATCAGAGAAGAGGTAACCTATAGTTTCAGTTGAATAATGAAGGAGAAAGTCAGATTGCAGAAGTTTTAGAAGAATAAGAGGAAAGGAAGTTGGAGTTGCCTAGCACAGATGAAAAGAGAAAGGTTTGAAGATTCCTGGAAAATATTTTAGTGAGAGTGCTTTCAGTAAGGAAGAAACTTGAATATATTTGAAAACATCAGGGAAATTCCTACAATATTAACATTAGAGACAAGATTAGAGGATGATGATGAGGATTACATAGTGGAGTATGCTGGCAGGAGAAAATTAGATGAAAAAGAAAGAAATGGCCATGGAATGATGGGGAACTCCTGTTGAGGAAGCCAGAGCAGTCATATGTTAGCCTGACAAGTATAATCTAAACTCAGCATGAACACTGTAATCCTATTTCTAGGACAATTATATGGGAAGTTGAAGAAATCCTCCTCAAAGCTGTTGATTTTTTAAAATTTCTTGTAATTCATTTGAGAATAAATATATGGAAAGAAATGTCCATCTACATACTCTTGTGATGTCCACAACCTGATTGGTGCCAGAACGTGAGGCCAAGAGAACTCTGTGGATGAGAATACTGGGGCATCACCTTGGAAAGGTCCATTCCACTGGATATTGGTGCTGCTTTGGGAGGACACTAACAGAGCTAGAAGAGCTAAGTAATGAGCATGGAGAGCCTGCTGGTGATCTCCAGCCTGTTCTTTTAGAGCAGGAATGCCTATAAGAAAACACTGATAGCATTTTAAAATACAAGATAACTGTTTTACTACCAGTGAAGCAGTAGATTGGCTTCATGAAGTAGTAAGAAGTAAGAGCAATCTTGCTATTGAACTTACAAGAGAAAAGATTGTTAAGTTTTTAAGAAAATTCAAATTCATCAAGATTTGGATCATGGAAGATTATAGAAAATCTCCATGACAACAAAAATAGAAGAAAATGTAAAATATGTCATTGAAAAAAAATTGTCCTAGTAAATACATCCGTGAGAGAAATCTTAGAATTATTGGACTATCTGAAAACCATGATGAAAAATAAACACTGTAGACAAAATC